>JBAJNP010011082.1:0-15366 GCA_036877545.1 Yasuhikotakia modesta
TGTATATAATTATCACAAACGTATGGCATGTTAAAACACTGCTCTAGGAAAAACAAACGTCTCTAAACACAACAGGTCCGCCCTACATAATCATTATACTCATTCGACAACACTGGCTTCTGTTGCAGAAAGGGGTTAAACCAGTTAGAGCTTTGCATCTCATTTAGATTCCTGACTGACTCCATCAAAAAAACATCTGGGTCATGCAGTCGTCATAAACAGCTCATTGTTCCCTGATGTCACAGAAAAAGAGCACATGGCGTTTGGCTGAGCTTTTATTCTAAATAAATACACTGAATAAACAGTAAAGCAAGGACATTATTTTATATACATATATTTAAACACGTCCAAATTAAAGAGAAAGAGTGTGTGAGAGAGAGAGAGAGAGAGAGAGAGAGAGAGAGTGAGAGAGATTTCTGCACTGCTTTTACAGACTGTTACCATGGACCAAAACATCATAAATCATAAAATTCCTGCAGCTGCTTAAATCAATGAAAGAGCATCACTGAGAACAGCCAGACAGCTGAGGAGGCCAAAGTTTCAGTCCAGTTGAAATGCCAGCGGAGAAACCAGGCCTGGGAATAATCCAGAGTTATCGCCCTCAACATCGCCTGCCGCCAGCTAAACTCTGCCTCTGTTCTCGGCAGCAGGGCTAGCAAATTTCATTTCATTACACCCGCTCAGGATATTATGTAAAACTGTTACGAGAGCTTCTTGTGATTGTGGCACGTCACATAAGCTACTTCCCCTCAGATTATCCTCATCGTAGCTCTTCCTCGCCGGCACGCAGAGAGGAAACCAGAAAGTGAAAAACAAGCAGGAAGTAAACGACACAAAAATCGAACAAAAGAAAACACGACGCGCTGGCGTTTCCCGTTATAGCGTGATCTAACTTTTGTCGGCTACCTGTCGCGTGATTGGTTGCATGGAATAGACGTGTGTTGCCAAATTTTCTACCAAGAGGTTTTCTGAATTTGTAGAAAGTTTTCAAGCATTTGTAAAAGCACAAAAACAATTTAAACTAAATATAAACAAGTTATACAGATTTAGCAAAACACCTTTCTTGTAGATGTTAGCAGTACAACAAATGTGCATCTCAAACACACAAAACAACAATAACAAACAAAAAAAACAGGCTATTGTATTGTGTATTAACTACACTGAATACCTGGTATTTGCTGAGGAAAACAAAGGTATTTGAGTCTTTGTTAGCGCTCCAAGCTACTAAACACATCTAAGAGTCTCCAGTATCCGATTCAAGCCAACAAAAGCAGCGTGAATCCATATCCATTCGTACAGAGGCAGTTAATTCCAAACTAAGCCAGGTGGACTCTTTCACAAAGATGCTTTTATGACTAAAAGTGAAATAAAGTCTTTCTGCATGAGTTTAACCACTTACACAAATGGAAAATCACGCAGGACACAATAGAATCATTCAATCATAGCAAATCCACGCTGTCAATACATGATCCAACATCCATCTTTTAAATTTACATAAAAATAAAGCAGACTCCAAAATCTCCAAAATGGAAACTTTGTCTAAACTGAGTCACCTTTAACAACAGACAGACAGATGAGGGAAAAATGAGTAACTCTTACATATTAATAGTTTTAATTAACAAATCATGACTGAATTCATCCAAACCCTCAGAAAACCACGGACAGCTTTAACAAGGGAGGACGCATCCTGTTTTCTGCTAAACTTGCACTGCATTGAAGACACAAACGACCTCTGTGGATTAACAAGTGATTTTACACATGCAACGCTGCCAGCTGGAAAACACACAATGTATTTACACGCTGCCAAACGCTGCATTCACTGCAACAACTCGCACTCCTGCCATGATCTCTCACATGCGCCGCATGGATTAAAATGCCTCTACAAGCCCATGAAAGAATAAATCAGATTAATCCGTTTAATTTTGATGAATCAACAAAATAAAGCTAAACGCAGTTTATGATTTAACATTCCCACTGTTGAGCTGAACTCTGATCTATCAGAAGCCAAAAATGATAAAAAAGGGAAGAGATTTAGGCATTTATTTGTTATTTTTAAAAAGGTTAAATTGTGTTAGAGGAAGTACGTGTCCAGAAAATAAGACTATTATGGATTTGCAGGTGTCTGTGTGTTTCTAACCACAATGAAAACTTTCAGAATGGAAGACAGTCAAACCGCCCTGAAATCAGATCTGAGACATTTCAAAAGCTATGGAGCAGGGGGTCGTACCCGGAGACCCGGGAACACCCGGAGCCGCCGCTGCAGCTGTCGCCATTCATCCAGCCACGATTTTACAACTGATATTAAAAACTTTCTCGACCCCTCCGGCTGGCCGGAGAACCTTTGAAGAACTCTGGAAATCCCAACAATTTTCTCATTCTCTCTACAATACGGATGTTTTGCGTTACGGTCACATTCATCAGTCCCTGTACCGACCCAACGGATGGATATTGTGTGTGTCAGAACTCCATTAGCAAGTGTCAGTAAATGTACGGATGTTGAGCCCGGCAGCTTCTCTTCTGTGCCTTCAGCCCTAACTTAAACTTTAACTAACCCAAACCATAACTTACCCTAAAATCCGGGTTCGTGAAAATGGTATACAAGTCCTAAACCAGTCTGAAACCAGTCTGAAGCCAGTCCTAAACCAGTCTGAAGCCAGTCCTAAACCAGTCTGAAACCAGTCTGAAGCCAGTCCTAAACCAGTCTGAAGCCAGTCTAAAACCAGATCTTATTGGATAGGGAAAAATAACGTTTTTCCAGTAACATGTTGTGCTTAGTAAAATAATCACTGACCATCACCAGTCTAAATTCATGACCCCGCCACACCTACTGACATGTGATGCACTATAATCACAAACACAACCCACCTGCATTAATCACCGGCTACAGATGTGATGCCTCCCAATACATCACAAATCACACCGATTTTAACCAGTCATGGGTTATAAATCACTTAATATAACCAGTGGCTGTAAACTATCTTAATGTTATTAAATATCCAAAGTGACTTAAATAAACAGGTTTTAAAGTGAATATCGACACATTACTAACATTTAATAACTTTAATATATTAAAACTACTTCGCCATGTTTCTCTACTAGCGCCTCTGTAACAAACACGCGGGTGACTGAAAACAAACGAAGAGTTTTATTTTAATAAATAACAACATTAAAATGTTAAAAAACTCGGTTAAAACCAAGGAAACCGTAAAAAGTCACTTTTTCCAGGAGTGAAAGTCACACTTCCTGCGGGTTTGACGCGTTTGACGCGGCGGGACAAACTCACGCATCCTGGCGCTGTCGGCTCAGACTCATAAGAAATAATGTGTTTATTTTAAGCAGTATTTCATAAATAAAAACACACTTACCGATAAATCGGTGGATGTTTCCCCGGTTCTCTCAGCTCCACCTCCGGCCGCAGCGATCGGACTGAACCGCATAATCTCCGCAGCGGAGGCCGCCTCCACTCCTTCATAATAAAAGTCCTACATATGTATTATTTTATTTAAAACCTAACACGGGTTTTTAATGTAGTCTTATTTATTTAATTTAGTCTTATTTTTTAATTATTTATGATATGTTTGCTTTGGTTTTTTTGCACGTTTCTCTGTTGCATTATGTACGATTATTAATAAGATGCTTGTCTAGTTTTACCAATGTTTGCATGTCGTGTTTTTATTGTTAAAAATGCAAAACAAATGAATCAATACAATATTTTAATAAGTGAAGTCGCAGACACATCATGTATTTGAGAAACATGATAAACTCACATTGAGTTTCAGACACGTGATAAAAATTCAACCAAACTGTTGTTTATAAAACACATCAATCATTATTTCATACAATTTATATATTTCTTACAGTATATTTAGTTCTCAGTTTAATTCTTCAGCAACACAACATGTAACCAATTGAAACATCACAGGGTTTTGATCTTATGAGGCCCTCTGGTGGTTATTACAGTAACATTCAGTAAAATAATCACATAATCACACGAATAAAAATTAAAATACACAGTGCTGTGCCTTCAAACATAAAGTATGAAGGTATTACTATAACCATTTAAAGACATGATATCAAATTAACCTTATATCAATATGAATGCTTCGGTTTAAATGTAAATAGTTCTTGCAGCTACGATATCTTCGATATCTTCGTTGTGTCTCCGGCTTCATCAGAGGCTTCATGTCGGCGTCCTTCACGGCTGTCCTTCAAAAAGAGGCACGGCTGAAAGACAACAGTGTTTGTTAGATCAAAAGTGTGTGTCACTGCATGCCTTTATTATGAAAAGTCACTGGTCAGGAGGTCTATAGTAACACAAAAGCACAATCTGATGTTTAAGGTTGTAACAGGAAGCATCTGTGACCTTACTTGGCGTGCTTCTGTTAGATCTCTGAGATGCACGGAGCCCATCTTTACTCAGTCGAGGCACTGGAGGTCTCACAGGACCTGGACGTATCCCAGCATTCCACTGGGAGTTTGTTATGGAGTCCTGGTGTGTTGGAAGAGCTTCTAATTTCTGTGTTGCCCACTGCGGCCTGTTATGTCTCTGCTTACTGAGATCCAAGGACAAAAACATCTGGGAAAACGCACAGATTAAAGCCCTGATTTCTCCTGTTTCTCTAATGATGAAATACAATCATTTTCAGTAGCCTATAAAGTCTGTTTTCCTCTCCAAGCAACGCAATGACCTAATTTTCCAACACATTTCCAGAATATTCCATGCAGAGTCTGTTCAATATGTATGATGGCTTGCTTATGTCATCCCTGGAGAATTATTGACATGCTGCCATTTCCGTGAAATAACAGCAGTCACATGACAATTATTTTGGCTTACCAATGATTTGGCTTTGCGTAGCTTGTATGTGGAATGAGACGCGGCTTTTGTTGTGTTGTCTTGTTTTGTTGCATTGGAATTACTGCATCTGCCCTTTTTGAGTCTGTAGAGATTAAAACATCTTGGTATTTTGTACTATACAGTATTTGACATTTGAAAAAACGTTTGTTTACCTTATAAAAATATAAATGATATGCATATTCACAGCATTAATCACTAATATACATAGTCATAGTGAGTCATACATACTTCTGAGATTATTTTCATATCAGCTCAGGGACACAATGCTAAATATATCCACATAATACTCAGTAAATATAGCTCACATACTGTAGTGCTCCACTGAAAGGCCAGCTGTCCACCAGCATATGTTCTGAATGCTGCTGGTGTCTCCATAAGGTTTCTTAATTAGCTTAACCAGCAAGACCTCTTTGGCCAACCAGCTTCACCAGAAAGACCACGCTGGTTGGCCAAATAAAGGCTTGGTCTAAAAAAGCCTTCAGCAAAACAGAAATAAGCTAAGCTGCTAAATTCTGTAGGAACAGAAAATGTTCTTGGAACATTGAACATTTTTATAACATTCAAAAGAACGTGTTTGTTACTTGATGGGAACATTAGGGGAACGTTACTGCGTCCTTCTAAAACTGTTAGCTGAGATTCTGGGCATATTTACAAGTGTGTGTGTGTTAGAGAAAACACTGAGGCCATTTACTTACGCTTGTTTTGCATGTTCCAATGGGTCAAGATTGTCCAGGTAGTTAAAGCGTATTGTGTCTGTGGGGTGCCGGTCCGAGTCTCTCCATGGCGGAGGACTTTTGGAAGATTTCCCAGAGGCATCTTTACTCCTCCCATGCACACCTGATGAAACAAACTTTAATTCCCTGTGAGCAGTTCCAGAGAGAGAGGCTTCCATCTCACTGCCGATCACTCTCACCTCAGGAACAATGAACTCCTCTTGTGGAGACGCCTGATAAAAACATCAACATACACACAGATACATATTTACCCAGAAACTTAAAGCTGAAATGTTTGACCCTCTATCGCCATCTCTGTTCAAAACAAGAGGTTTTACATACTTTACTTCATGTATATTAAAGTCAAATTAAGTTAAACTGGCGTTTTGAATCAGGGTTTTGATCACAGATCTGTTTCTGCTCAGTTTCTAGTTAACTTTTAACCAAAAACAGGTTTCAGCTTTTAAAGTATTTTACAGTCCTACCTTTGGCCCACTAACATGAAGCTCCTGCACTGTCTCTATATAATGTCTCTTCCATACGGCCTGTTCAAACGGCGTAGGGGTGAAAGTTATATACCAGCCGAGCTTCAGACATTTAGGCAACCACAGCTGGTCAAGCTCTGCAAGGTTTTTCCAATGCCAGCTTACCTGACAATGACAATATTACAGTAATTATAATACTGTATTTAAATACATTAAATAGGGTCTGGTAGTATACATGTATATATATCAGACGTACCTGTGAACACCTACAGAGGCTTCGTGGGTCTAGGAATGAAAATATATACAGGGACAGGATCCTGGGAAGGACGCGGGTGAAGTCAAGCGCTTCCTCCGGCACACAGCTGTCCAAAGTCTGTCTGAGATACTTTAGCAGGCTGACAGAACTCCTGGAAAAAAAGTCTCCCATCACCTGTTTCCGCTGACTGTCTGTCCACTTCTCAAACTGAGACAAATGTGAAAAACAGGAGCATGTAAATGGTACAGAATTATCACATTAGCATGCAGTTTAAAACAACAGCTTCACCAGCTAACAGGTTGCATCGTCAAAACATTGGCTAACGTTCTCTAAAGGTTCTCTCAAAAGTATAAAAAACACTCGAAACTTTATTTAAACGAAGCAATATTACAAAACTGTTTGAGAAGTTTGTGTCTTACGTACCCATTTCCCAAGCAAATTTCTTCTTTCTTCAAAAACCTGCAAAAGTGAGTTTTCATAATTCATCTAAACCTCAGATATTAACATGCTGCTGTTAGTAGAAAGCTGATCTCTGAGAAACTGCTTCAGAGACTGTGGGCAGCATGTGTGATATTGTGATACGTACATGAACATTGGAGAGCTGGTGGTTTAAGGGTGTCCAGGAACTCAGTTTGGTCTGCATTTTGGTGTTGAGGGCTTGGGGCATTTTCACCAGAGTTCAGATGTTTATCTTCATCCAAACATACCTGCAACAAACACCATCAACCATCAAAACAAGAACAATTTACGCACAGAACATGCCGGTGTTTAGTCAGCCAAACAGGGTGGGCAGTGATTTCCACATGAGAACCAGTAACAGTAAACACAACCAGTACATTAAAACATACCGTAAACGGGAACACCAAACCTACCGCCTGCGTCAAACCAGAATAACGCAGAGAGCTGCCATCACAAGACCGGCAAACGTTTCCTGCGTCTTGCGTTACCGACCCCGCATCGATGTTTCGCTGTTCCTGCTGCACACGGTTTACCAGTCGCCATAGCAATTGCGTTTCTTCTCGCCCTGTCCCGCCTCTTTCCAAACAACCCGCCCCTGGATCCGGGCGACCACAAATCAGCAACGCCGGCTTCATTTCTCCATAGTGCGGGGACGCGTCGTCTCCAAACGCGCCTGGTATTTACAATGGTGACATCCGTGGATTATACCCAATAGTTTCTGTTTACAGCAGCGAGGCGCATGCATTCGACGTGTAGTTTGTCGTTTCAGTATAGTTTGAGCTTTAATGTGCTTATATGTATGTATATGTATAATGGGGAGACGCCACTGACCGTGTGCGCGTCAGCGTCTAACGCGCCCGGTGCAGTTTCTGAACCTGCGGAAAGACGCACAAAGGTCTTATTGTCAGAGTAACGCGTGAGTTAATGCCAATAAAGAGGTAAGAATTATTACTTTTTATCATTATATAAATGAGTGTTTATCATTTTGTCCATAGGATTACATTATAGAGTGAGTGGAATAACAATAAGAGGCATTGCGAAGAGACCATCTGTTGTAAAAAGGTTATTTTTACGTTTGCCTTTGTGATGAACGCACGTAGTGTTTAAAATAAAATAAACATTTATGTTTAAATCAAACCAAACCATAAAAGCAAAATTTCTCTTTAGAAAAATGGCCTTTTGCATGAGGCAGATGAATGTAACACGATTGTTCTTCATTCATGTTGACTTTGGTTAATAAATGTTTTAATAGTTAATAAATGCACATATGTTTCATTATATGCATTATATATGTTGCAATATATTTGAAGTGAAAGTGTTTTGCATGTAACGTTATACATTCTCTATTAAAACTGCTTCATATAAATATATAGTTAAAATTTAATGTTTAATGGATTTAAAGTTTAATGTTATTATTTGTTTTCTACACTATTGCATTCATTCTTTGTTCCTGAGGTGACAGTTTTTGTACCGAATACATTGTTATAAGTTATCCCACAGGGCTGTTGACCTCGCGTTAACTTTCACACATTTCTCACGCCTTTCCTTCAAGATTTCCTGTCTGAAGGAACTGTCACCTTATTTATGAACCATTAATGTGGGTCTGTTCGTTTGACCCCCGTGTTTTATTCTTTTCCTCCGCAGATTAAACTACAGAGATTTGCTGCACAAGAAAAGCAAGAATTTCAGATGCAGGACAATCAAACATCAGTTAATGCGTTGAGGGTTCAGTAAGACACTGAAAAATGAAACACGGTCTATCCCTACAGCTCCTGTCTTGTGTCATGAGGAGATGTTGGAGCTGAGATGTTCCTGATAAACACTCATCTCCTGTAGAGACACAGAACAGACTCCAAGCCCCAGAGAGAAACTCAAACCATGGCTGTCCTCTGGCTCGTGTTTTGCATGCTGACCGCATGCACTGCGATCAACATGGAAGCTGCGGGGAGCCATAGCATGTTCACCTGTGAACCAATAACGCTACGGATGTGTCAGGGCCTCTCCTACAACACCACATTCATGCCCAACCTTCTGAACCACTATGACCAGCAAACCGCTGCTCTCGCTATGGAGGTAACGTGTTTATCGTCTTTCATCCGCTGACTGATCAGATTGCATTACTGGGGCCATTTGTGACCATTATGTTCTAATAACCATGTGACTGCAGCCCAGCAGTGTGTTCATTTCTCATAGATTCATTTCAATGTTTTGAAATCTGTTCTTTGTCGTGTGGCACTTTAAGTTGTTTGTATTTTCCCACAAGAAACTAAAGAGTTTAAATTTTGGATGTTTACATGTTTTGCTTTAAAACAAACATCACAGATCACATGACCCAGTTCTTTCACCCATCTGGCTGGACAGAAAATTCAGATCACATTACAAAAGCATTTAAAGGAACATTAATCTTTAATCTGTTCTGCTAAATCTTTATTCTGAACCATCTTTCTCTTTGAAACAATGCATTGGTTCAGATGAGTATCCTGTGATTATTTATGCATCATGTTGCACCGCTGAGTGATCTCTGAATTGATTCCTGCTGATGGTTTAATCCTCATCCTGGGATGCAGAATTCCTCTAAACCCAACGAGAGCAGCTGCATTAGTGACGGTGTATCTGCTGTCCTTAATGTAACTTTTGATTTATTTACTCTAGTCCAGCCTCAATATAATTGGGAAAGAAATCAGACAGAGAGATTATTATTCTTAAGTTGTTAGTGGAACATTTTAGTTTGAATATAAACTGTTGTTCTTATAAACATACAGTCTAAAAAATTGGATTGCTTGGATGTTCCTAGACTGTAATTTTAATGAATGCTGTGTATGTATGCTAATGTTGCTAGACTTTTTTTGGCACATTGATGCACATCGAACAGAAAGGCCAAATGAAGACTGACGTGATTTCCAGTAACACTAATAACAGTTTGGTGATGAATAGTTACTGTATCACAGCTGGCATCAGTGAGCAGAAGGGTTCCAGGGTTCTCCACGCTGCGGCTCGGTGACTCTGGGGTGAAAGAAAACCATAGTTACAAAATCTTTTGTCATCAGTCACAACTGCAAACCAGCATTTTTTTCTGGCTTCATAAGCAGCAGATTATCATTTATTAGACTCCAGCACACTGCAGGACAGTGGCATCGTCTCGCTGTGAACTCTGGGTAACCTCATTTGTGAAGTGGGACAGTTGCCTGAAGGGACGACAGTATTTTAGGCTTCGTGGTTGCATACAGTAATAGGAAGATTGCTGGACGTTGCAGGCGCAGAGAATTGTGGGTAATTCTCACAGTATTTGACATTCAGGTGCACAGACTGATTGGGTTTGACATGCGGTTAATTTAAACTTCCTCCCTCCTTTGTCGAACGTGCAAAGACGCGTGACCCTGTTCTCATGTTATTTTTACTGTGATGCAATTATCAACAGCGTTGACACAACCCGAGTCAAACTCAGATGTTATGATCATAACATAAATGTACAGGAGACATTTTACCATTAGAAACAGTAGAAACTAATTCTGATCCTGAGATGCATTTTCAGGATTTTTAAAGCATTAAACTTTAAATACACACAATTATATTATTTCACACACATAAATTGTTTCACAAGACAGTTTAAATGTGAAGCAATGATGTTATCACCCGTAACCTTCAGATAAGGAAGTAAATATAACAGACTGTATGTATAGTTAATATTCATGAGCATTATAGAATGGTTATTTTTGGAATGACCGGTTTGACCATTATTCCCATTCACATCTTCCTCTTTGTCTTTCTCTGCTAAACCTCCCCCACGCAAGGTACTGCCGTTGCCGGGGAAACCGATCCCGATTGTACTGCAACAAAAGAACAGGCTTCTGTCTCAGGAGGTGGTTGGCACTCGCACCCTGACCTCCGCTAGGCCCCGCCCACCGACCGGGCCTTAATGCATCACCGGTTGCCATGGCGCTGAAGTCAAACGTACTGCGCCTTTAGATTTAAGTAGTAACTGGGCAGGAATAAACAGCAAAGATCAGAATTTATATATGGTTAGCAAACGGTTGCTTTTAAAAACCTCCACACAGCGCAGGAGTTAAACGCTCTTATCAGTGAGCGGCGGGGGGCTCCTGATTTATGGGTAAAGGGAGGGAGAAAGTGTCTTTCTTGTGAATGGACACAGAAAAGGTCACGTTGGGTGACTCAGAATTTATTCTGTTTGCCTTCTTGTTCTGCCGTTTTCGTTTTAGCTGTTCAAGCAAACGGATGAATCAGAGCTTCCCAGTAACCTGGGAAAATAAAAAATAGTTTTCGTCTTATTTTGCTCCACACAATAATATTATCTTTAATCAAAATGTATTATAAATATATTGTATTTAATATATGTTATATATATATATATAATATATTTTCAACTATATTACTTTTAATTGTTGAACTAAATGTACCATTATTAGCATAACTTAAACGTGACTATTATCTCACATTTGACACATTTGTCATACATTTAAGTTCATTAAATTGATTAAAGCTCACTTTTCATGTATATTAGTTAAAAATCACTTTTTCATCTAATGCCTCCACAGAAACATGCCAGTATTTAGAAACTTTCATCTTTACATGATACACACAAATACTTACACAAATACACACGAATACATCTGTACCATCTCTGTATGTTTGTTCCTGAAACATTCAGCACAGCTCTTAGGAAACACAAAGGCACTGGATAGGACATTAAACAGGAAGTGTATGTTTGCCCTGAGGGCAGGAGTGGGCGAGATGCACACATTTTTCGAGGTCATCAGATCGTACAATCGCATGCAATGCGGCATGACAGCCATGATGAGATAATGTTCTTCACTAGAATGACAAATAAGGGCACTCGATTTATTTTTATCTTGCCTAACAGCCAGCGTATATCCACTCAATTGAGCTCAATGGTCACACAATCTTTTGTATTGAATACAGTAATAATAACAATGGTGCAGAGGTCCGATGGGTTCATGTGTGCTGTTGCGTGAATCCTGTTGGCAGCTTACAGTATGAACTGCGTTAAATATGGATTATGTGTGTGGAGTTATGCTGGATTGTGTTAAAATGGGAAGCGTAATATCCATCCTAATCCCTTTATAGAGACATTTTGGCGGTAACTGGTGTGTCGACGATGACCGGATGAGTTTGTTATGAATATATTTTAGATATTCAGTATATCAAAAATGTGACTGGTGCAATAATTTAAGAGCTGAATGGTGTATTTACAGAAAGTGTTCTGAGTGCATTAGAGGAACTCAGATACTTGCCATCAAATGATGTAAAAAACTGCAACTATACATTATATATACTATACAATATATATAGTTTACATAATGTGTTGTATATTATATAGTATTGTAATATATATAAGTGTGTTTCTGAGTATATATACACATATAGTATATGTAATGTGTGTGTGTATATATATAGTGTAAAAAATGTATATATATTAATCCAATATACATACAATATATATACACACTATGCCCTGTTCTGTAGAAAAATGATGGAATGACAGCAAATGTTGTTTTTCTAAAACCACACGATGGTCAGTTTACTTCTTTTTATCATTTGACACAAGGGGGGTCTCAGAACCCCCACCCGACCATCACAAAGCTTTACTCTGCAGGGGTGGAGGCGTTATTGTCTATCTGTCTGGTCCTGGGTGGAGCTTCTCTGCTTCTGCCCTGAGGGATTTGCATATTTATGTCCGGCCCCATAGCTGGTGCAGTTCCCAGAATGCCTCATGGTGTAAAGGGGCCTCATGTCTCCACAGCTAAACAAAAGACCCTCGGAGACACTGAGGTGTACCACAGATCAAATGTACATTATATGAGGCTGAAATACTGACTGACTGTTTTGGCATCTCAAAGTCAGCTTAAGATTTTCTTCTGTTTGTAAAATAATTGGCAATAAAAATGGTTTATTAAATTTAGTAATTGCTTTTTACGTCTCACACTGTTGGATTAATTATAATATCAGCGGGTGGTCAATAAAACACCAGCATGCTTGTCTAAGAATTGTTCTGTCATTTCCACTATCATGCATGTGTACATGACTTATTTTAATTATTTCTCAGTACAGAAGTACATTTGTTGTTTTTTAAAAATACTTATTCTACAGTGTGCAAAACAGAGTTAAAGAAAGCAAATACAATAATATTAATACTTATCTCTCTCCATATGTTTTTTCACAGCCCTTTCATCCAATGGTGAATCTGGAGTGCTCTACAGAGATACGGCCCTTCCTGTGCGCTCTGTACTCCCCCGTGTGCACAGAGTACGGCCGCGTGACGCTGCCCTGCCGTCGCCTGTGTCAGCGTGCCAAGAGCGACTGCTATAAGCTCATGGACATGTTTGGGGTCAGCTGGCCAGAAGAGATGGAGTGTAACAGGTACAGAATCGTTCATCACACATAAACATATTTAACATTAATTTAATAATTAATACTTTCATAAATGTTATTTTAATAAATTTAAAAAGATTGAAAATAATAATTAAAAATATTATAATAATATAAAATGATATAATTAATATCATTAATAATATTAATTTTACACCTAATGGAAACATTAAAGAAACATTCTTATAACCCACAGTTGTTAGCAGTGACCACACATCATAAATGAACTGAGAAAACTTACCAGTTTAGTGACCGATTCTCCTCTGATCTCTCAGGTTTCCAGAATGTGAGGAGTCT
This sequence comes from Yasuhikotakia modesta, assembly GCA_036877545.1. Classification (NCBI taxonomy): domain Eukaryota; kingdom Metazoa; phylum Chordata; class Actinopteri; order Cypriniformes; family Botiidae; genus Yasuhikotakia; species Yasuhikotakia modesta. Next base: position 13,471 of record JBAJNP010011082.1, read on the forward strand.
TACCCTCGAGCTGCAGATCTTCAGCCCAGCAGCGCCGGCACTGAAGAATCTCCCTCATCTGTCCAGCGGGACTATGGTTTCTGGTGTCCGCGTGAGCTGAAGATGGACCCTGAGCTGGGCTACTCCTTCATGGGTGTGCGTGACTGTTCTCCTCCTTGCCCCAACATGTACTTCCGCAAAGACGAGCTCACGTTCGCCCGCTACTTCATCGGGGTCATCTCCATTGTCTGCCTGTCCGCCACTCTCTTCACCTTCCTGACTTTCCTCATTGACGTCGGCCGGTTCCGCTACCCAGAGCGTCCCATCATCTTCTACGCCGTCTGCTACATGATGGTCTCTTTGGTCTTCTTCTTGGGTTTCCTGTTGGGGGACCGTGTGTCGTGCAACGGTGCCAGTCCTGGCCATTTCCGGGCACCCACCATCACCCAGGGTTCCCACAACAAGGCCTGCACGCTGCTCTTCATGACGCTCTACTTCTTCACCATGGCTGGAAGCGTGTGGTGGGTCATCCTCACCATCACCTGGTTCCTGGCTGCTGTTCCTAAATGGGGAAGTGAAGCTATTGAGAAGAAGGCTTTGCTGTTCCATGCAGTGGCCTGGGGCGTTCCAGGAGCTCTCACCATCACCCTCATGGCCATGAACAAAATCGAGGGCGACAGCATGAGTGGGGTTTGTTTTGTTGGCCTGTATGACCTGATGGCCCTGCGCTGGTTCCTCCTGGTTCCTCTCGCCCTGGATGTGGTCGTAGGCGTGGTGCTGTTGCTAGCGGGCATTGCGGCGCTAAACAGGGTCCGGATGGAGATCCCCCTAGAGAAGGAAAACCAGGACAAACTGGTGAAGTTCATGATTCGGATCGGCGTGTTCTCTGTGCTCTATCTGGTGCCTCTGCTGACGGTTCTTGGCTGTTATCTGTACGAGCAGAGCTACAGATCCCTGTGGGAGATGACCTGGGTCCAGGAGCGCTGCAGAGAATATCACATCCCATGTCCGATGAAGGTAAGAGTCATCAGACTTAATGCTATCAGACTTAATGCATAGACTCAATGCTATCAGACTTAATGCATAGACTCAATGCTGTCAGATGCACTACATTAAAGTCTTAAATGTTGTACATAAAACATGCATTAACAGACTGAACTGTACTGTGTTAATAGGATAATAAATTACAAACATCACATGTAAAACCTGTTCAATGTTGTTTGTTCTGTTTCCAGTAACCAGGTGAATTTGTAGTTCTGCACCAGTTGTTAATAATTGAAGATGTCTCTGTTAGAAAACATTTCAGTGTTTCCTAATTTAAAATTTATTGTTATGGGTCACATGAATTTTTAAAGCTATGAAACCTTTAGGGTTCCAACAAATACAGGGAAATGCTATAATTATTTCTACTACAAGAAACTTTAGCATTTTTCAAAAAATACAAAATAATAAATCATAAAATAATGAAATATCAAGTAATGGCAACAAGCAGATATAAAACAGAATGAATGAAAATTACAGATCCACTCAAATATGAACTTGACATTTAAACAGGTTAAAAAATGTCTAAAATGATGCAGAGAGACTTTAATAGGCAGTAACTGTGTGTGTGTGTGTGTTATTAAACAGTCTCTGGCTGCAGTAACTGTATTGCTGTAAGTGATGTTAGCTTGTTTTTATGAGATTGAATGAAACATGAATTAAATATGGGAAAGTGCTTCACATGGAGGTAAAGTCAGGCTGAAAGTATTCAGAGCAGAAGAAATGCCCCATTTAAACACAAAAATGATGCATACGTGTGTGTGTGTGTGTGTGTGAAGACATGTTGTTTATGCCAGTGGCAATTGTGTAGTGAGCCGAGATAAAGCACTTCAAAATCACACATACACAACTCAAGAGCTACACACACACACACAC
>JBAJNP010011083.1:0-12535 GCA_036877545.1 Yasuhikotakia modesta
GTGTGCTGGCTCACATCTGCTTCCATACGTCTGTCTTCTGACTCTTCTGATGCCTGTTTCTCACCGGTGCTTCTCTGGGTCTCTGAAACATAATGGATGTATTGGTTGATCAATGCACGCTGATCTCATAACACTGTTTCATCAGGGCTGTCGTCCGATCGTCTCTGTTCTTCTCTGGGTGTTCAGTGCTTGTTTTATTATTGATATCTTCTCTAAAAATAACTTTATTATAATTTACAGGATTTCTGTGTGTTGATTTTAAGAAATGATTTCTGCTTTTATGTCTTTGTTCAGCAAACCTCTCGATCGATCCACAAGCTGTGGAATTGAAACATGCTAGTTTAATAAACGTTTTTGATGCAGAAGCTACAACAAAACAGATTTTGGAGTAACTGTTACCATTTAAATGTAGAACAGAGACTTGAATAAAAAATGTTTAGTGCAAAAAATAGTTTATATGAATAGATTTTCCCCACTTATCACTTATATTTTAATGTTTAAATATTGAGACAGAACCATGTTAACACTAACATGGTTCTGTCTCTGTTAACACTAGCAGTACTAGACACTAGCAGTAACACTAGCAATGTTAACACTAGCAGTACTAGAGGTACAATATTATATTTTTACAGGTATAATAGTGCATTCAGTGACTTTAATCTATCTAGCAACTAATCTATTTTCACACTGATGTGTGTGTGACGTTTATGTGAAAAGTAACGCGATTCAGATTTTGTTTGCCAGTGTGTGAGTTTATTCATGCGTTGTTCAGCGTGTGGTTCTGCTGTTTGTTTTAAACAGTCGCAGGAGGAAGTTTGCGATCTGCTTCACGCTGCGCCGTTCCAGAACATTCTCCCCAGAGTTTACATTAAAGGTGAAAACACGCATTTAAATGCGATATCGCAATAAGCAGGTTTGGGCAGATGTGTTGAAATCTTGTGTGAACTGTGCAGAGGGAGAGAGACTGGAGGTGAGGATGAAGAGGCTGGAGGCTAAATACGCTCCTCTTCACCTGGTGCCTCTCATTGAGAGGCTTGGAACTCCACAGGTGAGACTTCATCTACGTTTTTTAAACATTATTTAAACATTTTTCAATTGTGTAACATTTTTTAAATGTTCCACCAAAAATCTGAAAATAATGCTTTATATATAATGTGTAAAAATGTATAATAATAACACAGTATGAACGTTAGGCAACAGTCTGAGAATGTTTCATGTTAGCTAAGATGACTGATTATTAAAAGTAAAGTTTTTATAAAAATCGAAACAGTAATTTTTATAACTTTTTAATGTTTACAGTTTTTTTTATTAATTTATTCTCAGGTGATTTAATTTGTACTTGGTAAAATAAAAAACCCTGTTTTAATTATTATTGTGTGTTAATGTTCAAATAATGATTTTGTCTCATTTAAACATTCGTGGTTTTCTTAGCAAATTGCTATCGCGCGGGAGGGAGACCTGCTGACGAAGGAGCGTCTGTGCTGCGGTCTGTCCATGTTTGAGGTCATATTGACGCGCATCCGCAGCTTCCTGCAGGACAGCGTGTGGCGAGGCCCCCCGCCCACCAACGGCGTCATGCATGTGGACGAATGCATGGAGTTCCATCGTCTCTGGAGCGCCATGCAGTTTGTGTACTGCATCCCTGTGGGCACTCACGAGTTCACTGCAGAGTATGCATCCTATTTACATTACATAACGCCTGCTGTTTACAAACACTCATTCACTAACCTGTGTGGAACGTTTTCACCCAAACGTGTCTTACTACTAAGTAAAGGTGTTTGTTCCCTCATTCAAAATAGTGTAGTCCAGGTTTATTGTGTATCTGACCAAAAATGTGCATTATAATGTTTCACTGGTGATCAACAACAATATTCTCCTCTGCTGTGTCGACAGCACAGTGACAGTGTGTCTATTAAATTAAGGTTTGCACCCTAAATAGTGCACTTACTACAACTTGCTTCTGTTCTGCACAAAGCAAAACACGAAATTCAAGACTAATGGCTAAAAATATTAACTTAAAGTTTAGAGACAGTGGAACCTTTTAGTTTATTTATTCAAACACCTTACAGATGTAACATTTCAGCATATTTTATTAAAAACATGACAATATTTAAAGGAGGGCTCATGCATCCACAGAGGTGTCTGTCACACTGACTGTTGGTGGTGTTTGTGTTCAGGCAGTGTTTTGGTGACGGGCTGAACTGGGCCGGCTGTGCCATCATCGTGCTGTTAGGACAGCAGCGCCGCTTTGACTTGTTTGATTTCTGCTACCACCTGCTGAAGGTCCAAAGGCAGGACGGCAAAGATGAGATCATCAAGAATGTGGTAGGTGTCGGTTCTGACCCGTTTCTAAAGCCACACGCTTGCAAAAACGTAATGATAACATTCTAAGAATGCAGAATGTTGGCTAAAGTTTTATTAAAATTCTGTCAAGTTTATAAATTCTTCCTGCTACAATGTTAGTAGAATTTTTTTATATAACAAAATATTGTTCTTGAGTTGCTAGTGAAACATTTTAAGAACGCTGCAAAATTCACAATACAAAGTGTAGAAAACTGTCTGTTTTGAACTTTCCTGTTTCCTAATTAATATTTTTAACATTTTTGTTGCTTAATGGAAACCAAATATTGTTCGCCGGATGAAAACTCAATGTTTTGATCTTCTGTGTTTAATGTAAACTGTCATTATTTGTCATTTTCAGCCCCTGAAGAAAATGGCAGATCGAATCAGGAAATATCAGATTCTTAACAATGAGATCTTTGCCATCCTCAATAAGTACATGAAGGCCGTGGAGACAGACAGTTCTACTGTGGAACATGTTCGCTGTTTCCAACCTCCTATACATCAGTCTCTGGCCACCACATGTTAAACAAACTTTATTTGACCCCCCGACAGCCCTTTTCTTCCTCTGGTGTGATATTGGTCTCAAACGTAGTGTACAGGGTCTTTGAACCTTCAAGATTACATCAGCTTCATTTAAATAGGTGACACATCTAGTCTTGACCCACGGTTAAACAAAACAATAGATCCCTCAGTCAGATGTTACTAAATGTTGTTCAAACATTTTCTATTTCATTCTCAGTCTCCCTTTAACGTCTGGAAGAGATTTGAGGTGAGTCAGCTGCAGAGATTTAACAGCAGAACAGTTTCCAGGTCACCAGAGGAAATTTTAACATTTTGGTTAAGTTCTAATATAAAGTAAATATACGTTTCTTTTAGTTATGAATAACTATTAAGAGAAAACATGGGTCATGTCAGTTTAGTTTTTTTACTTTGTGTCCAGATAATAATTTATTAAAATATTTGCATGTTCCTCATAAATCCCAAATCTCCTCTTTTTAAAAAAAGAAAGTTTAAACACCCACCAAAAAATAGACGCAGGTGTTTGTGTTACTGGCATTTATGGACATAATTTTGTCCATAATTTTACACCCAAATTTGTTTACAGCATTTTTTTCTTTTCTTTGTATTGCAGCGCTGGTTTACAGATCTCTGCATTTGTAATTTCATTTATCCATCGTAAAGTTTGCGGTTTACAGAATCTGGTGTAATACTGTAATAGCTCTAATTTTATTGCTATTTAACTGGTATCAGTATTTGCCTCAACTAACGAAAAGAAACCTCACTTTTCTGTCGATTTAATGCAAGTTTTCTGACTTCTGATTTGGATTATTTTGTACAACAAACAAACTTCAACTAGTGACTAGTTTAAATACTAATAACTGGAATTGTTGTTAAAATTGACCAATAAGAGACAAACATCACGGTTCTAAACAAAGTTCTAAGTTCTTAAAAGTTCTGGACAGAATTCAGTATTTAACCCCAAAGGCCCTTTTCTGCAGCAGTGTTAGATTGGCGATGCTCAGTTTTTATTTTGTAATTTATGTGTCTCTTGTAAATGTAACCTCACGAACGCTCATCATATTCTATAACGTTTGGATTTCAGGAGTTTTGAGGTTCAGAGGTTTTGTTTTTAAATAACTGTTGAATTAAATGAGTACTTTTCCCGTGATCTATTTATGCATAAAAGTTGATTTCCTTGCTCTCGGAAAGGGATTACTATGGAAACATTGATGTATGGAAGTGGTGTTTTAAAATCTCAAAGCATGACAGGTGTAATTTATTGTCATCTATTTGTGACGAGATTTTTGTTCATACTGTTGTACAAGTGATCATGTTTTGAAATGCAAAAAAACAACAAAATAGAAAAGTAACAAAATGTACAACGAATGGTTCTGAATAGGAATTATAATTGTTGTATTTCCTTGAAATAAAAAGATCTAACTAAACTTTCTGCATTTTGTTTTTTCTTGGATTGAACACGTTTGTTTATATTTCTCAGAAATGTGAAAATGAAGTGTTTAAAGCCCTTGTGTACAAAGATTTTCAAAGTTTCCTAAAGATCAGTTTTGCTCTTTATAGTGAGGAAAGAAAGATGGTTTCATCACTGTGACTAAAGATGAATATAACGTTTAATGCATCTTTGTTGACTTTATTAGAGGTGTTATTCAGCAAACATGCATTAGAAAAAAAACACACGGAACTTTTATGCAAAGACACTTGAGACGGAGGGACGGATTCAGATGCGACGCATTCGCGTTACGTGCCAAACCTTATTGCCACCAGAAGTTTATTGCGCAAACCGGCTGGTTAGAAGTGTGTGAACTTTTCTGAATGAGTCGTGAAACTTTGTCGTAGTTTCGAGTGGCTGTACGGGTAGGTCGAACGGGTGAGTTGAGGACCAAACATGGGTAGGTTAACCAGTAGGGTTTGGTCCAAGCTGGAGGCGGTCGGCACCAGCCTGCCCGTCGTCCTGAACGCGGTGCTGGTCTTCTCCATAACCGCGGAGGTTAGTTATCTGGTTTTGGTAGAGGCTCCTCTGGAGCAAGAGCAGAGGAAGACCCAGTGGTCCACGAACATGCATCTCATCGCCCAGTACTTCATACTGGGAAACATAACCTGGAATGCGTTGCTGTTTATGAAAACCAACCCAAGCATCCGCGGGGTGTTTCTCGGTGGGGATGTTATGGGTCAGGGATGGAGGTAAGTTTCGCTCTGTTGTTTGTATATTATATATATATACACACACGTGCGTTATAATAATGCCACCCCCCGGTCTTTCACAGGTACTGTTACCCGTGCGAGACGCACGCGCCTCCGCGGAGCTCGCACTGCTACGACTGCAACGCGTGCGTCCTGCGCCGCGACCATCACTGCGTGTTTTTCGGCCAGTGCGTCGGTTTCCGCAATTACCGGTATTTCCTGTCGTGTCTGCTGTTCATGTGGGCCGGGCTGCTGTACGCGGTGGTGATGAATGCTGAAGTCTTCATCTTCATCCTCAAGGAGGGCGTCACGTTTCACAGTGTCATGCTTTTGCTGGTGCCCTGGATCATGCTTGTCTCTGGTGAGTGGATGTCTAGAAGTCTGTTCCCTACAGGCGACATGGGATGAGATATTGAGTTATTATCATCGATCACAAGGACTGCGGCTTTGTAGTCGCACAGGTATAGCAGCTAAAGTTTAAAGCAGCTGTGACTTTGTCACACATAAAGTTGCACGTTACGTCTGCCTTGGTGCACGAATGTCGAAGAGTCAAAGTGTCTCGAAATGCATGTTTTTGTTGTTGTTTATTTACAGGGCAAGTGACAGCAAGGGCCTTCGCTTTCGCGTTCGTCGCCGACACCTGTGTCGTCGGCTTCCTATTGGTTGGCGCGTTCCTGTTCTTTCACGTGGTCCTGATGCTGAGGGGCCAGACCACACGAGAGTGGTACTCGACCCGCAAGCCCTACAGCCAGGGAGTTCTGGCCAACATCAGAGAATGCATGGGCAAAAACTGGTACGTCTGCTGGCTCTGTCCGCTCATTCCGTCTCCATTGCCAGGAGATGGCATTAACTTCAAGATAACTGGTTCACTGGAGACAAACCAGTAAAGGGTGTCCACTGGTTATTGTCTGAGTTTATTGGCCTAGCATATAGCCTATATTTATGCTGTGCTTTCACCAAACTATTACTATTACTCTAAATAAACCAGCAAGAAATGAACTTTGTAACGTTTTAGAAACTAAAGTTTACACTCTTTTTTTACACATACACTTTACACATTTTTAATTTGCTATTTGTAATATATTTTTCCAGCTGTCTGAATGATTGTAATTGGTGTTCATTTGTTGGGTTAGAGGTTAGTAGATGTTTCATGTTTTGTGTTGTTTGTTCTCTTTGCTGGTGTCTTTAAAACAGGAACTATTTTCTAAATGAACTATTTTACACTCCGTATATTCCCTGTTTTTTTAACACGTATTGAGGTGCCAAATATTTTAACAGACTTGAATGGTCTGTATGCCACGCTGTCTATAAATATATTTTTATGAGATACACAATAAAGAAATTGTATTATTTGACACTAAATATTGTTTGTTTGATTTTTGTTTATTTTCTTTAATGTATTCAGATTTGTACTGTTCCTGTATTCCATCTTCCTGCTCTGTTCCATCTGCTTTGAGAAGCTGTAGGTTTAGATCTAGATTTCAATCCGTTTGCCTTGTTGAAGCTTAAATCTAGAAAATCATGCCGCTGCCTCAGCAGTTGTTTCCATCAACCCTGGAGCCAATGAAAGTCCCTCTTTTTTTCATCTTTCAACCCTGTCCCTCTGAAGCATTTCTACCAAACCTACAGAGAACGAAACGGAAACGCAACGACAGGATGTGGTGAATTTATACGAGGTGTTTCTTCTTCCAGTTTCTGACTTTTCATATTTCTAGTCTTTTCATGTTATGAAAAGAATGAGTTTTCATATTTCTATTTCATATTTCAAAGTCGCTATCATGCATGTTATGTAACGGGTAAATTTCATAAAGTGAGGGCAAAACTACAGCAGTGTTATAATTGTTGAAGTTATATTTACAGTTATGTTTGACCTTTAAGTTTTCTCTTCCTTTTACTTTACAGACAGATCAAAGATCAAATTTTAATTTATTTTCATTTTTTGTAATGCTAAAAAACTTAAATTCAAAAAATTCTATATTCATGCTTGTGGTTTTGCATCTCAATCTGTTTAATTTCTCCTTTCCAAATATAATGTTCAAAACAATTTTACACGTACCACCAGTGTGATATTTTCACCATTGAAGCTACACTATTTATGATATAAAGTTTGTATTTATTAAATTACTGTAAGTTTGATTCAGAAACTGGTAGCAGAAGTTGAGTTGGGAGAGAGCAATGACCAAACCCAACAAAAACGTATCGAAAACGTTCTTCCCGTCCTGCTTCAGCGAGATACAGGCCGAGACTTTGGGGCTAAAAGTAGGTGTTGATAACATTTAAGTAACATTATTGTCACATTAATGCAGTTGCTCAGCTCTGTCTGAAACCCAGTAACTTATTTTTACTTTTTCTTATCAGGTGCTAAAGAAAGTTTGCAGCAAGAAAAAATTTGTGACACGGTAAAATCTCCCTCTTTATTCAACTCCATGTTTTAAATAAATGTGATACTGTTTTGGATAAAACATGTCCTGTATGGTTTATGTTTTGAAACTAGCAGCAGCTGATAAACTGCGTTCTCAGGGGTTTCTGCGATCTGAGCCAAACTTACCCAAAAACAAGAGAGGTAAACACAGGCTTGTAAGAATGTTTCCATTAAGTCACAAACATTCAAACGTTTTGGTAATTCTGTAACTTTATAAAATGATTTTTAAATGACACAACAGCTTATGTATGTTTACTAAAAAACAGTCTTTGTTTTTCCCAGCCTGTTTCTGGAAGTATTGCGTAACAAACTAGGAGTTTGTCTCCACCACGGCTGAAGAAATGATCAAACATCTGAAATCTGTGCTTTTATTTCCCCCATATAATATTTATGGACCTTCAACATTGTGTATATTATTTTATATATATTGTAAGCAGAATGGAATATAAATGTATTTTTTATCTTGAATGAAATATGTAGAATTGGAACTGTAAAATAAATACAGTCTGTATAAAACATTACAGCCGTACCATCTGTGTATTTGACTCACATAAACGACAGTAAAAATACAGTAGTAGTATCTAAATTTTATTTAGTAAAAGAAACATTTTAATCTCTTTCTTACACTGTCATGATGTTAATCGGTGATAATCTCAGTACATTCACATCACAATATAACTCTTAATAAAACAATCATTACAGTAAAAGTGTGTGTCACGCATTTAGTGTATGCAGTTATACCAACAACATCTTATATTGACCAGCCCTACGCTTGTTTTATGTTAAAGATGTTGTCGACATTCTTTCAGATAATAAAAACAAACACATAGATGTGTTACAGAAAACCGTATATTCCCAAATGAAAAAAAAATATATTTACATATTTACATTATGCACAAAAATGTGTAATATGCAGTTTAAAGCACAAATGGGCCCATATTGACTGCTGTGCTTAATATAATTTGCAGATATAACCAGAAAGCCCTTATATTAGCAGTCAATGAGAAATAATGTAGTTTCATTTTTGAGTTTGGAATCACAAGCAGAAATTAAACTGTGTGGTTTTCATAAACTATTTACACTATTTAAATGTATATCTTTTCTATAGTGCCTGTTTCAAACCACATATGGAGAACCTATAAGATTCATTTTTTATGTATAGAGAGTTTTATATTTTAAATATGTTCTTTGGAGGTTTATGTTCTCTTGACCACAGTCAGATAGGCTTTCTCAATCTCAATATCAGCTGGGCAGGTCTGACTGAACTCCTCGCGTTCATACGCGTGTTGCAGGTAACGCCACACGCCGGAGAACTGAGCAGGAATGTCAAAACTACAGAACTTCTTGGCTGCAACCTGTAACATCAGAGAACATATAAACACATGCACACATACACACTATATATAAACACATATATTCATGTTTAGTTGGGTCTGTGGCTTCTTGCAGCCTTAATAAAAATGACAAATACATGAATGCAACAAAAAATGTATAACTGTTCTTGTAAATAAATGCAAGAAAAAAATGCAATATAAAGTCAAAGAAAAGTTCAACTAAAGCAACATCTACATACAGTAAAAATCACTTTAGTGCCACCTAGTGATGCAGCTGCGCAACTACCTTAAATCAGCATAAGACAATATATTTGTTAGATTTATATTTTATTTATATTTGTTAGATTTTTTTAAGGTGCAGATTTTATTTGGTGGGTCGCCTTCACAGATTTGTGTCCCACCTTGATGACGTGTAGCTTTGGTAACAGGTTGCAGTCTGCCAGTGTCAGGCGGTTCCCGTCCAGAAACTTTCTTCTGGAGACGGACAAGTTCTGATCCAGTTCCTCCTGAAGGGGTGTGTTCAGATAATCATCCAGTCGCTTGAACTCTTTCAGTAAGGCTTTCTCATGGACTGGAAAGTCAGATAGTAATACAAATGATACACTTTACATTATATATACACAACATGTTCTGTTTAAGCAATGTAACTGGAACTCACAAGCGTTGTTTGGGCTGTTCTTGATAAACGCAGAAAACTTTGCAAAAATATCAGCGCCGACATCAAATGATTGTTTGTAGCGGGGGCTGAGATGAGGATAGCTGATTGGATAAGAGAGAGAGTTATTAATATTTACAGCCAATCATCACACACTCAAAAACACTCATCCAATCACACTTGTAGGTTGATGATGATAATCCACCGCAGCAATATAAAAAGACTTCAGTGTGTCAGATATTATTTTTACATAAGGGAGTCGTGTGACTCCCGACTCAATAATAGAATAACTGAGTGTTTTCAGTGTGGGTAAAATCATGTTTGTTATGGCATCACATGAGCTAACAGAAGCTACGTGTGCGGTACCAGGGGGGAGCAAGAGTGGTCTCCAAAAATTCCTCAATCTTTATGAAGTCCGTCTGCAGCGTGCCGTTGTACAGCAGGAAGGGGGGGTTTGTACCTGGAGCCAAATCCTTCAGCTCCTCTGGTTTCCTAAAGCGCACAGGGTGGAACAGAAGAGAGGGAGTGTAAACCGCAGGGCGTGGACACGGCCAGTATGAAGTCATTTCTGGAGTGACACATTTGAATGAGATCTCCGATGATTAATGGTGCTTTGAAAATGAATTAAACTCATTAGGCAAAACACACAGATGCATGGGAGCGTCCGGTTGTTTTAAAGCATTAATGTTGAGATGGGAAAATCGAGTGGGAATGTTCACACTCCACTTATCCTGTGTGACGTACCTTTGTGGTTTTATGAAAGGCTGTTTAGTCCTGCCCCAGAGCTCTACAGGTTGTGTTATTAGTTTCATTGCATTACAGGCTTATTGTGAAAGTTCTGCTTAGCAGATAAATACTCGGCTAACAGGGAATGTTGTCAAAATATTGGCTTGTGTTCTGTAAGTTCCATCAAATTTATCATAAAAACTTTCTTACAGTAACATAAAATGTTTATGCTATATGTAATGAAAAAAATGATATATTTCATAAAAAAATCAAATGTTTGAATATCATTTTTAACCCACATGAAACATTAATACAACATCTAAAAACATTTAAAGCACTTTCAAAATAAGGTTTAATGTTTTATTACTTAATGGAAACGAAATGTTCTCACAACCTAAAATCATTAGCTGGGTGTTTGATTCATGTGAGAATCTGAGGTGAATCTTACTTCCTCATGTCCACTGTGGTGACTGTAAACTTCACTCCTTTCAACCACAGGACCATGAAGAGTCTTTGACAGAAGGGACAGTTGCCCACGTTCTCCCCATCGTGTCCCGCCTGGAGAAAAATGTTTCACAGTCACCGTTTCAGTCATACAGACCAGACGGCGCGTCACACAGACATAGAAACACACTGTGGATTTCTTTCAAGTGTATCACAATGATGTTGATGGAAAGCTTTTATTTTTATCCATCTGCGTCCCTCCCTACAAAAAGAAAAGGACGTAAATACTGCTGCGTGTTTTGTGGGGGTGGGGGTGCAATTTAAAAGCTCCTTCCAAAAAGAGGAAAAGCTGGAATTGTCTTCGTAGGGAGATAACAGATCCGAACAATGACTCCACCGCACGTAATGAACATCTTTATAAATAAGTACAGAAAGAGCTTATATAAATTACTTATATAACTGGCGAGCATGTTAATAATAGAACTAGCAATGGCAACCCAGCTAACAGAACGTTAACTAACATTCTCAAACGTTTTCTTAAAGTTATCAAAAACACTCTTGCAGTAATGTTAGTAGAACATACTGTTATGTAGTTGGTATATTTATTATTTATCAGAAACGTTATTCTTTAGTTAGTGTGATGTTTTAAAAGCATTACAGAATTACAAAATTGCTTGAATAATGTTTTTCTAACCAAGCAGTAATATGACATTAAATGCTAAAAGATTGATGTTTTGAATGTTACTAGAACATTCAGAACAGCATTTTTAACATTTGTGTTACTCAACAGAAATATTCGGGAAACGTTCTCACAATCTCCCTGTCTTGTTTGGTATGTGTGCATTGGTGTTGATAAGATGACCCCAGTTCTGTTTGTGTGTTTACTGTGATAAGAACAGTTACACATCAGCCGTACTGTTGAGTCTGTGCTAACACAGGCCCTGATGAACTAAATCTAGGATTAGCAGAGCACAGTTCAACCCACACATCATAAATCTGTATTTGTATTTGATTTATTTTATCTGTGTATTATAATTCTATATAATAAGAATGTGCTATTAAGGCTATACATAAAGCAAAAATCTTGCAGTGTGTAAAAAAATTGGGTTTGAAAAAGTAAAGATTTTAAACTATCAGAATATTCATTCCTTTAAACAGATGATTGTTTATGTAAATATCTTACCAACCTTTAAACAGAACAACTAACCTTTATAAACAGCTCAATACTTGGTTGTTTATCCGAATCTTGCCTGAGTGCCATTTTTCCAGAAGGAAATCAAGTTACTGTATTCAAAAGCTCCTGAAAATTTTGTGAGTATTCCACAGAAGCTAGAATATTCCCAAAGCAGAGATGTGAACGGCCGTGTGTTTTCCCTGATGAAAGTTATTGAGACCTCTGACGTCTCCTGTCTCCCTCGAGCAACAGAGTTTAAAAGTCAGGAGGGAGGGAGGGTGCGAAGGGTGGGCGTGGCTTCTGACTATATAACTGTGCTGCCAAGCTGTGACAGAGGGTTCAAAAATAGCCTTTCATTTCATCCAGCACTTGTAAGAAACATCACAATGTTATCACAGCTGTGAAACTGAGGCCGCATTCCATTCCTGCTAATTATTAACACTAATACAGACGGGTATCCCAGCTAACAAATGTAGGTTGTAGGAACGTTTCCCTAACGTTTCTATTAGTAGTTCGAACGTCATTTTAATGAATGTTTCTCATTTACAGGAACTTCTTGCAAAATCTTTCAAAAACAACTATGTGTGAAATCACATTTAATGCCAACTGAGGGAGAGGAGAAAAATTAATCGAATGAATGCAACAGTGTGTGTGTGTATGAATAAGGGTTTGTGTGTGTGTGTGTGTATGAATAAGGGTGTGTGTGTGTGTGTGTGTGTGTGTGTGTGTGTGTGTGT
>JBAJNP010011084.1:0-15366 GCA_036877545.1 Yasuhikotakia modesta
CTAATTTTACACAGCATGTGAGTGAGCAAAGTAAGGTGACGGACCGGGTCAGCCGTAGACTCATCCGGACCTACCAGCTGTACAGTCGAACCAGCGGAAAGCACGTGCAGGTTCTGCCCAACAAGAAAATCAACGCCATGGCCGAAGATGGAGACGATCATGGTAAGAGCATCTTCGTTTTTTTTATCTTACACAGATAAACGGACCAACTTTGTTGCGCAAAGTCCATTATTCTGTGTTATTATTAAGGAATTGAATTTATAATGCGTTTCAATGAAGACATTTTTCAGCTACTTCACTTATTTACAAAGTAAATTATTTTTCATTAATTTCTTTTTTTTTTTTAAAAAGTGCATTTGAAAGTTTGGGCATCTGGTTAGTTGAAGAAGTTTAAAATGCAGCAAAAAATGGTTTCTAGATTGTTGAAGTTGGTTCTCCAGAGAGACGAGCCGGTCTGGAAGAACCATTAGAACTCATCTTACTTCAACCTTCTGAACGTTTCCTGGAGAACGTTCCCTCCGTTCCCGACCAGCCCTGTATGAAAATATGTCTAGCCGAGTTCTGACCCGTGCGTTTGCTTTCTAAGGACGGTCCTGTTGACAGATCTTATGAACGCTAAATAACAGTTTCAAGTTTCTAGATTTGGTTTAATAAAAAAACAAATATATGGGTTTTCTATTGGTTAAATCGTTTAATTTAAGGAATCTGTGCAGTTAAATAAGACGCTTTAAAGGCCCTCACAAAATGTCTTAGTTTGTATCTACATACATTATGAATTACGACAACCTATTTTGTTACACCTTTAATATCTATGTTTTTAATAATCAATCTGCTTTATTAATAGCTCTCTTATATGTGGTTTTATCACCTAAAACCCCAATAAATACCAGCTCTGTTATGGTATTTTTGGAGGGCTGAATCTGGCCCACATGGCTGTGGTGACATCCATGTCACCTGAGCATGTTGTAGAGACAGCAGGGCTGTTAGTTCGGGCCAGCGCCTGGCTCTCGCCCCCGTTTGTGGTTGGGCTCCTCACAGGCAGGTTATCTGACCCCCTCCGCTTGAACCGTAACTCTTTACGGTCACTCAGAGTATTGCGCTAATCCTTGGCATGGAGGATGTATATCATGGAAAACTGGGTCTTCCAGGAAACAGTTCTTATCAAATGGCTGATCTTATTAAACCTTTATCATAAACTTACTGTATCTTTTTAATCAATGACAAAAAAAACAGTTTTTTCTTCTGCCACAAATGTATAAACAAACCATATATATATATATATATATATATATATAAACAAAATAGTTCCTGTCTTGTTTTATGTCAGAATGTGGATGACATGTAATAGCAATTTACATGTTAATGTACTTAAATATAAGGCAAAAAAAAGGAGGGCTCTGCCGGGACGTCTTTGATTCCCTTCAAAAGATTTGAAGTGCACATGTTTTTATCATTTTGCTGGAATTTTAGTTTACATAAATCCCCAAAAATAGTCCCATTAGATTTCACATATTTAGCCCATCCTTATATCTGTATGCATGTATACATACAAGTGTTTAATCTTAGAATTGGTGTGCTTCCATCAAAACAACGTCAAAATGGATGTCAAATAGACTCTTGCATGTGTGTTTAAGTCCCAGAATATGATAATCTTCATTTTGTGTTTCCACAGCCAAACTCATAGTGGAGACGGACACATTTGGGAGTCGGGTTCGAATTAAAGGCGCTGTAACTGGATTCTACATCTGTATGAATCGAAGAGGGAAGCTGATTGGCAAGGTATGAGAATTTATCATTAATTTACACATTTAAATATGTAAAAATGGCACATGTATCAATGATGATTTGTGATAAGTAGTTTGAGAAGAGTCTTAGTCAGGGGAGGTAAAATGATAAATTTTAAGTCAATAATTTACAAAATATTAACATCATGAACGTCATGTTGGCTACCTGCTGCGACTGCATTCAGTCGTTTGTGGAGTTCATCTATGAGTTTGTTCAGAAAATCAAACGGCGTTTCTCGCTTTTATGTGTTAGCGAGCACCAGACCTTTTCCTGGATGCAGTTGGTACAATCGAGTGTGAAGAATGGGACATTTCTTCCCTTTTTAGCTGGCTACTCTTGTTCCAATGTGGATTTGTGCTTTTCTCCTTGCTGTGAATGGTAATAAAGTGGGATGGAGGTTTGGCCCCCCCCTCCCAGCACCCTGCCAGGTGGACCATCTGCTTGGCACCCCTGATCTTATGCTATCTGACATATTGGCCGCCCAACGACAGCCTGCATGAGAGAGGGTTGTTTAGTTGCTGTTTTTGATTGGTGGAGCCTTTTTTCTGATTTGGATTAGATTTTTTAACAGAACGTTTTGTTAAGAGGTTGGGGAAGCTTTGGGTACCTGGTTTGGCGCATTTATGTCTTGCAGCATCGCATTGGATGGATAACGTTTACTGGTCCTGTTGTTATGACAAATAAATTGATGCCTGCGTTAGTGGCAACATATGAAACGTCATAATAATTATAATCTAATCATAATAAAAAGTGTCAAAGACATTTTTACCTCCCCCTGACTAAGCTTATGTACCCAGTTTTAGGTTGTAAGAACGTTTCCCTAATGTTTATACTAAAAAACAAGACATTGTGATCTAGAGATGTTCAAAAGGTTTGATTTTAATTAGATGTTTAGACTTGTTGCAAACAACTTCAGAATTACATTATGTATTATATTATGTTATATTATATATGTGTGTGTGTTACATTCTAACAAGTCTAAAAGTCTAATAAAAATGGACCTTTTAAACAACACAAATATAAAGTATATGTGTGTGTGTACCGTTGCTTATATAGTTTAAATAGAATATATGAATATTACAGGAATGTATTCCAGCCCTAACACTTTAAGAATTGGTTAGTTTTTGAGACACTGAAAATCATGATTTCTTTGAGGTTGAATCTGGTGTTTACTGAAGAGGGAAAGTCATCGGCTTCTGTCATTTCTCCCTCTTGATCCTAAAACATAATGACTTCAGCATATGCCGCTCGCTTATAGGGAAGTCCTACGTGAACCAGAGCAGCCATTTTTCAAATACTTATAAGCTTCGTTTTGTCTTCCTCACAGGAAAACGGTCAGGGGAAAGACTGTATTTTCACAGAGATTGTACTGGAGAATAACTACACAGCTCTACAGAACGCGAAGTATGAGGGCTGGTACATGGCCTTCACGCGCAAAGGCCGACCCCGCAAGGGCTCCAAAACCAGACAACACCAGCGGGAAGTCCATTTCATGAAGAGGCTACCCAAGGGACACCAAATCGCAGAGCACAGACCCTTTGATTTCATCAACTATCCTTTCAACAGACGGACTAAACGCACTCGCTACTCAGGAGAGCGCTGAAGAGCAAAACTGGAGAGCGAACGACGGAAAATACTTCTCAAACAATCGACCGCCTCCTCTTGTGGACTCCTAAAAACGTTTTATACTGAGTGACAATAAACCTCCTCTTTAGTTTTTTATGAATTTTTAAAATATCTCAAGACAGAGAGATCTATTTTTATACCCCTGACTTTTAGTACTGACCTGCGTAAAGTTATAGCAAAGCAAAGCACGGGACATTTAAGTGCTGATGTTTTACTAGTGCTTGGTCTTTTTCCATCTTCTCTCTGGTTTGGTGTCATTTGATTCTGATGGTCTTTGAGTCATTTATAACTCTTTGTAATGCTGCTGAAGGGGACTTGAAGGGCCGAGAGAGAATGCACTGACAGCACAAGGCTGTATTCAGTTACACTGCAGCCGGGGCATCTCTCGACCACCCAGTGATAAGATACCCAGCTCATCTCTCAGTAACCTCTGCTTCTAGAACTCTCTAGAGATAAACACAAGAAAACAGAGCTTTAAATACATATTTAAACATGGCAGCTACAAGTTTCTTATCGTGGTTCGAACTGTATATTCCAAGGTGTATAAATGTACAAAACGCTTTTGTTTTTTGTTGCATTTGTTTGTCTGTTTTTCTACAAATATAAATATATTTTTATTTGAGGATGTGTAAAATAATTTTAATGATGGAAATATTTATTTAAAAATGTGTAATAAATTTACCTTAGGATACAGTTCATGGCATTGTTTGTCTTCATTGCATTTTTAAATATGCTCATTTTTGAACAAAGCGATACTCTATACATCTATACATTATGTGGCATTGCCCCAAAGGCAGTGGTCAGCTGATGTCTCCTCTAAAAAGGTCTCATCTGTAAATGATAAGTGCAGTCTTTGTATCTTTGTCATTTTGATCATTATGTAATTTCTTCATAAGTAATACCCCAGTTGTTTGTATAACCCTTCTGGTTGGTGACCAGTACAGAGTAAGATGAAGAAACTGGTTCTCTCTCCCCCCAGAATGTTTGGAATGGCAAGGCACAGGTCAACAGCCCAGTAGGGCGGTCTCTCTCCAGGGGGGCTACACTGTTTGGTCTCTCCTCTGGCTGAACTGGACAGAGCAGCTCCCTGGCTCTGGTTCCTCACCCTCAGTCAGGTGTTTTTGTTTAATCTCAGACTTTTAACTCCTTGTAGCTTAGTCTGATTGGAGGGCTATCTGTTTTGACTGGACAGGGTGGTGTGTGTTTGCGAACGGGTTCCAAGGAGCCGAAAGCTAAGATCACAGAGCAGCATACAGTGAGAAAATCAGAACAGGGATTTGTGGTTAGAGATCATTATCACGTTCTTGTCTGTGATGAGGAAGATTAAGGCTTCCTCTTTACCCAGTGTGTGTGATGCAGGTATATTACCGATGTTTTTGTGAGATTAGACCAGGTCTGTTCAGCTCTGATGAGTCAGTGTTATTTAGTTCACTGGCTGGTAATAAATTAGAAGAAACAGTTGTTGACATTTGTTTAAAATATAAACTACTTCTGGGACCAAAACACACGTTTTGATTCTAAGACTGACCTCCATTTAATTTAAGAAGTCTTAGAAAGTTCTCATTATTGTGTTTTACAGCTATTTAACAGACACACAGAGAGTAACTAAACCTTTTATTATTTTTGTTGAAGTGCAATTATAATGAAATTTGGGTATAACTTCAACTTCAAATCACACAGTCGCCCATAATAAAATATCTGCATGTATAAATTACAACATTACACTTTGAAGTTCTTAAACAATAGCAATAAAGCAATTAATTTGTAGTAGTATTGCCACCAGTTACAACTGACTCCCTGCGTTTTCACATTGATGTTCTCGGCTATTGATTAACAGACCCTGATGATTCGTCGTGGTTCATTTTCCATTATCAGGCCTCAGTTGCCCCTGAAATTTGTCTCCATGACCATAAAGTTGTAGGAAACCCAGGGGATCCAGCAGGTTGTGGGAAAAATCACACCTTCTGTGCAGCTTGTGACGGCATGCAAATGAAGAGCAGTTCCTGAGAAAGAGGGGAAGCAAAACTGCTTTCATCCATTTTATTGAACCTCAGCCGTCATCCCTAAACCCTGATAAACAAACAGAATACCTTCTTATTTTGCTGAGGGGGCAATTTAGACTTGTACAAGCCCCCCTGCTGAACCCAGACCTCTAAGCTGCCTTTRCCTCACATTCTGCCTAAACCTGGTCATAAAATCCTTCCTGCAAATTGGAGCTCAATGGAGGAAACATGTTTCCAATGATAAAGAGTTGAGCTTGCCTCAAGTGCTCTGTTAGTACCCAGCTAACAGAACATTCTCAGAACAATGGCCAATGTCCTCTAAACGTTCTCTCAAAGTTGTCAAAAATGTCCTTGCAGTAACTTTAGAAGAACGTTTTTAATATCATATCAAAAATGTCATTCTTATGTTATTAGTGGAACGTTTAAAAAAGATTTAAAAAAGTTTGAATAACATTCTTACACCCAATGAATGAAGTTAATACAACAAGTAAAAATCAGGACATTGTAAACATTAAACAATGTTTCTTATTTGAAATGTTAGGGAAATGTTCTTTCAACCTAAATTGTCAGCTGGGTACTCCTATGAGGTCTGTAGTGTTCACTATGAGAAAACAATTAAACGTCTATAGCATATAGCAAAACCTAATGACTGCTACTTTTTTATAAACTTGCAGAATCATTTTACACTCTGATCCACTTAGACTATCAGCTTTGTAAACATGGAATCATGAGGGAATATTTAAGAAAATTTGCATGATTATGCTGTCATGGACACCAACTACCACTTTTTTACATTTAGTATCTTCAAACAGTGCAACACTACAGAGTTTTATATATATATATATATAACAATAGCATTGCTACTTTAGCAGTGACTTTAAAGCACACAAGCCAGCATCCAATCACAGTTATAACTGACAGGCAAACATCAGAGAGAAGATGGGACTCAACAGTTTGACTGTTTGTATCTGGGACATATGGAAGAACTGTTGACTTTTCCAATTGGAGCTGTAATCTTTTGTTTATCTGTGCATTTCTAAGGCTGATTGTCTGAATGATCTGAACAATTACAGGCTAAATGTGTTTGCCAGCCCTGCACCCCTTTAAACAGATCAAAAGAGAAGATTCCCCCTCCTTCTACATTTCAGTCATGTCAGTTCAACTGGAAAGTCACCAAAAATGTTTTTTAAGAACTTTTAGTATGTGGGACACAGTTATTCAGAATGGCTAATTTCAGTAAATTCATTGATTAAAAACATGTTAATTTACATGTCTAAACATCAATATTCAGTGTAATGCCTAAACCCCTGCTTTCACAATACACATTTTCTTTCATTTATTTAAGACAATTATAGCATGTTACAATTGTCATCAATGTCCTCTTGTGACCATTAAGGGCTTGTTTTCTATGTTGCAAAAATAAATACAGCTATAGTTGAAAGCCAAAATGAAAGAGCTGAGGTCTAAAAACCACAATTACACAAGCAATGAAGGAGAAATGGCTGTTAGAGTGGTAATATCTGTGACAGCATATTGAACTGAACTCGGTTCAGTAAGAAAGAGAAAGTAAAAGATACAGAGGCCTGCGTAATGTGGTCACCGCACTGAATGGGCTGAGGTCAGGCCAACACTTTGGTTCAAACAAAGGCGGCCATCAAGTGGTCGCATTACTGACAATCACACACCATAACCTGGGATCAAATGGCCTCATTGTGGGGCTAATATTAAAAACATGTTGTACAATGACAAGCAGTGAAAGCTTACATGAGATGGGGAAAGACAGACAGAGTAAAGACAGAAAGAAAATTGCATTCCACAAGCAACTGAGCATGTCTTCAGAGAAATAAAAGTCCTGAGAAAAAAAAACAAGCCTTAATTTTGTTTCTAGACTGTGAAATGTTTCTTTTATTGCCTTTTAGTTACAGTTAAACCTTCATTAAATCGAACAAATGCTCAAAATAAAAAACAAATCACACAGCAAACCTTTACTAAAAGCCTGCATACAAACTGTACTTTGTTAATACAATACACACCGTAAATAAACAAACGTGCATTTTAAAAACATATGTAGCATGGCGCAGAATGGCTTTAATGACATCCTCAAAAACTTCATTGCTTTTTATTATGAAATGAAGAGTCAATTTCAAAATCTATTGAGAAAAACAAAGGTTTAAATGTTTTAAATGAACACTTAAACAAACGGATGCGTGTAACATACATATTTCATTTCAGCTATTGCGATCAATGGTCTTTAGTTACAGACGCAGCATCACTGACACGCAGCGACCCGTGCGCAGCGCGGATCACGTGACCCGTGGTTGTGATGGCTTCCTGCGCTTCCTGTGTCTTCAAGCTTTGAGGAAAACATGGGCTTCTGCGTATTCCGGCGTAAAACCGACGACTGTCTTCGTAACAAACAAATTCATAGTGGTCGAGGCAGACTCAGCGCGACGAAGAAAAGAGTCGAGGCCTGGAGAAGGAGCCGCGATGTTTCTGTTTCATTTACCCGAGGATGTGCTTTTCCTCGTCCTGTCGTTCCTGGATCCCAGGTCGCTCTGTCATTTCTCTCAAGCGTGCAGGAGAAGCTACCAGCTGATCTCCAGAGACGTCGTTTGGAGGAGAATCGCTAAAGAAAACATCAATACCGGCTTGACGCGACAAGGACTCGACTTGTAAGTTTTAAAAATTAAGCTGTGTCGCTAGCTGACAGGTTTCGGCCTATACGTAGATTGACTACGTAGGTTGCGTAGGGCGTAGAACTAGTGACGCAATAACAGTAAGCGTAGCGTGCGATTCACGACGTTTCCTACGCTGACAGTCACGTGGGTGTTGTTTACATGCTAAACCTGCAAGAAAGAATGACGAGATTAAACATTAGCATCGATGATAATATGAATTTGACACTTTTCTTATAGTCAGCATGAATTGTTTACATTTTAGATGTTTTTTTTATTTAGTGATGGTTTAGAAATGATATACCCAAAGAGAGGTTTGTATATCTTAAAATACAGACACATTTAAGACACACTGCCAAAGATTTAGTGTTTAGTTATATAACGATGAAATACAAATGGTTCATTACGATTCCATGACGTCATCAGATCCTTTAACAACACGTGACCCAGGTAATGTTTGACGTGTCTACAAAATTGTCTTTACTAAATGGTTAAACAAAGGTTTAAGCAAACATCACGTTAAAGTCTCTGGTTACATATTGTTTATTTAAAATTATTTAAGCAATTATACCACAAGATAATATTAACCACCATTTTATTTTCGTTTCCCAAACTGTTTTAGGTGTCCTTTAATTTCTCTGAAGGAAAGAGTGAGAGTGTCACATAACTGGAAACGGGGAGTCTGTCGTAAAGACGTTCTTTTAAAATGGAAGATGAAGTGAGTAAAATACTATTTTCTTTTCTTTGTCAAATTGTGATTAAATTACATTTGCAGTAACTGGTTATGTATAATAACTTCTTATGTACGTATTCAAAAATATTGTTGTGAAAGCCAGTGAAATAATACAGTCATATGTGAATGAGTGCTAGCCTTTAACATGAAGAAAAGCAATTCAAACGTGTATTAGCTGATACCATACTTTCATTTTCCAACCCCCGTATGCATATTTTTTAGACGTTTATCCACTGAGTTCAGGAGTGCTTTGGTTAGAAGTGACCTTACCAATATGGACAAGACATTATTGTGTTTTTTCATTAACCTTCTCGTCACTTTAAACCCCAAGATACAGATTGAACTACAGTAAAAACATGTTGGAGTCATTTCCATTCCTTGATTGTTCGCCCACAGCTTGTTGCCATGGATACAGCTGGACTGTGATGTGCTGTACATCTCTCAGGCAGCAAACATCAGCGCGTACCATCTGAGAGCCGAGGGGGGGAAACTGCAAAATAATCGAGTGGCCCTGTTCTCAGGACACCAAGAAGATGTGTGCAGATTCATTCTGACAGACACACACCTTATCAGTGCAGGAGGGTAAATTCATTTTTCTTTGTGCATCTATCTAAAGTCTAATAACCAGAAATTCTTATATTAGTTCTTAAATCAGAACTTCTTATATTAGGGTCAGATATCTGACAAATTTAGTGTTTTAAATCTGTTCCTAATTGAGATCACTGTAGTTACTATGTGATAGATTTCTCAATTTGAAGCCATGGACCCAGAAAACCATATTACCCTGATGATGCAGTGTTTCAACCAATCACCCTGCTTTCATTTTTTACAGTGATGGTAAAATAATCGTTCACGACAGAGGAAGTGAGTATTCTGTTGCGTATTATGGTCACAATCAGGAAGTGAACTGCATTGACTGTAAGGGAGACGTGATTGTCAGTGGCTCGAGAGATAAGACTGCAAAGGTGAGATCTGTATGGTCTACAGCATCACATGTATACAAACCTCAAAGTAAATGATTTAAAATGATTTTATTTAATGTGCACGTTTCTAATTCATTTTAGATTTGGACACTAACTCCAGATCAGCTTGGAAAATGCTTACACACAGTTCCCACCTATGACAGAGTTTGGTCAGTGGCCATCAGCCCATCTGTATGGTAAGTCCTAAACTGTGTCATGTGACTCGTCTTCAAATGTTTGTATGATTAATCCCTTTGGTTAAGAATCATAGTAATACTTACAATAGAGCACATATAGTTCCTGTATTACCCATGATGCTCTTCCAGTTGTGGTCTATCTCGCTCATTGTACACTTAGTGTTTGGTTGGGCAGCGACCTGCATACTAGGTGGTTTTTCAATCTGTCCGTATAAATCGCCAGCAGAACATCAAGCTGTCTTTCATGGATGAGAACTTGAGATGTTTTAGGCAATAAACGTATCTATAGGTTCGAGAAGAGAGGGGAGGGGCGGCATCATTACGACCTTTAAGGTGATGTGGTCATAGACAGGGCAACCCAAAGCAGGTGGCCAGATCCTTTTTTAATACACCTCAATTTATTGCCATGCCGTTGCTTTGAAGTCAGTTTGCTCACACCTCTGAAATGCAGATGAAAAAGAATGTGATCCCAGCCCCTTAAAGCTTAGAAAGAAGAATTGTGCCCCATCGTGATTTGAAACAAGCCCCCGTTTAAGCGCTATAACAGTGTAACAGTGTTTTTTTCACCAGGATGGTGGTGATGCACCGCTGCACGTTTCTCTGATTGGCTTGACTTTTTAAACAGAAATGCATTTGCAAACCATACATTCACTTATTGGTTACTTGATATATTAAAGGAGACATCCACCGAGTAATTTTGTAGTTTTTTTGCTTATGTCTTTATTTTCTTCTTAGAATCCAGAAATTTGAAAGAATGTTAATGCTAGTTCTTTCCAAACAATCCCTCAGAACTCTTTCAGTCCACAACTAGTTAACTGGTAATACATCTGGGAAACTTTTTGGATGTGATGAGCTGTTACAACAAGTGTAGGATGGAGAGAGACAGGCGGAGAGTGAGCGAGGGGAAAAACGTGCAGGACGTATTATGGCGGGTCCCCTTTACTGATGTCTTTGATTGTTCGGCCATGTCGACTCTCCCACACACTTAATGACACACAGATACGTGAAGCTGCAACATTAGCGCTGAGTCTCCACCTGCTCCTGATCTGTCAAACACACCTTTACAGCCCCGCAGATTGAATGGAAACTGTGTGCTGGAAGACGCTAACAGACACCGACTGGCTCGGCCTTGTTGTAATTGCAGTCTCATCTTTAGTCACGACGTGGCTTGCGTGTAGGGAAGAAAACCGCTGCTATCCAGGCAGATGCAATGGTTCAATGCCGTTTTAGTCACTCGGCCGAGTTATTAATCCCTGCTGCCTGTCTGCTTGGCCAAGAATTTAGATTTCAAAATAAGAGACGATTATCCACGTCATTAATTCTCCAATTTGATGGCTGGAATAGCAGGCCTTCGAAACAGACTGCTGCACTCAGATAATGGGCCGCACCTCTTTACACTTATCAGCAATGAGAGAGGTTAATAAAATTGCTTAAAAATGGAGGCGTCAAAATACCTATAAACCAATTTTCTTCTTCGTTGGTATCATTTGTTGGTTTGGTGGCCATATGAAGCGATTTAAAGCACTGAAAAACATTGAAAGAGAGAATTTCTATTCAGTCAACCACAGTGACTTTGCAACAACTTAGCTGAATGACTAACTTTTTGGATCTATTTTGTTTATAGAGAGGTTTAAAAAGAGGATTTCATAATGCTGCTCACACGGTGTGTTTTAATTTGGAAACCTGAAGGAAGAGACGGGAACCCCTTGTGTTGCAAATGTAATTGTTCCAGTGTCACGCTTGAGGTATCTAAAGGGCAAGAAGCAACAGAGGAGACGCCGCAGTGAGCAGCGGGTTCGAGAGAAGGGGTGAGGGACAAAGAACAGAGAGAGAGAGATGTCGAGTGAGTGTGCATATGGTCGCCGACACTCAGGTGTTAGAGGCTGTACTGCTGCAGGCCAGGCAAAATCACACTTGTGTATAAAACAAAAGAACCGTATAATTATCATATAGCTTTTCTTTTTCCTGCCACCATTTGCTCAGGGTTTGATTTGTTGTTTCTGAATTCTAACTCCCTTCCCTCCCTTCATTTTTCCTGTTAGCCTCCAGTAAAGATTATCTTAAGATTGGTTAGTGGAATCATGAGGCTAAAGTAAATTGCCAGTGTTGACTGTCGTCCATATTGTATCTTTTCGTAGTCAACATCACTAACTGTCACCATTGGACCTTTGTCACCAAGATTGAATTTGGGTGCTGGTGTATTTCATAGTGTGCTATTGTTGTTGTATTGGCCCATCTCCTCAGAAGTGTCTCCTGTGTTTCAGAAGTTCTATCATAACATTTCACAGCTGATCTAGAAAAGGCCCCTCTCCCATTGCGAAAGTAATGGGTACTCTGGCTACCTCCATTGTTCTCATTTCTCTCCAGTGGGTTGCTCTTCTGTTCTGAATTCCATTTACAATTATATATAAAAAGAGACAGCACCCATTTTGAAGAGAAAATATTGTTCAAAGCAACCCAAATGGTTCCTGGTTCTTGATCTGTAACCAGTGAGCTTGACTGGCCCTGCCCTCCCATCTCAGTCTAGCCTTTGTCTGCAATGTCAGATTTCAGATTCTCACCCCAAATGTTGATTCATCTTCTCCGCTCCAAGGAAAAGCTGATAGCTACTAATGGCCTCTGATTAGCATTCGTTTTATCTTGAAGACACAGTTTTAGAAGCTGGAAGGACTGGTTCAGTTGGTAATGGGGTCCTGAGAGGAGAAAAAAATCTTTAAAGTCTTTCAGCTGCTTTAAATGGAGGTAAATTTGCTTGAGAGTTTACATAGCAGTTAATCCGTAAACTCTCTTCTGTAGTCACGTGGTTTGCATTGCGTGGTGCTGTGGCTGTCGGAGATCTGAAACATTTGGACATTTGTGATTAAAATAAAAATACATACAGATTAAGTCTTAAAGCCTTAATGTTAAAAAATTATCTGAATTCATGTCTGACAGTCATGAATTATGGTTGGTTAGTTGGTTACAACACAGTTTAAATGGATTTTAATCTCTCCTAAATAATGCAGGGCACATATGTCTTTCGGCTATATCTGTGTGACCCATCCCATTTAAATGTCTGTGTCCTGCTTAGTAGTTGATGTAGAATTAGTAGGGAACACGTCTTGAGATAAATAGTTTCCTGAAGTGTCACACATGGCAGATTCTTACAGACGAGACGGGGCTTGTTGAGTCTAGAAAAATCCATCAAGAACGAAGAAACTCTAGCCGGAGAGTGTGTGTACACCAAACGAAGACATTACTTTTTGCTAGCTACTTTTTATCTTGCAAATAGCGTACTTACACGACATTTGGTCTGGTCTTGTTGGTTTGTTGTTTGAGGGACTTTTGTTCAAAGCATTTTACTTTCAGAGAAGGTGGCAATTATTTGTATATCTAGCTAACATGTATAGGTTGTAAGAATGCTTCCTTAATGTTTACATTAAGTAAAAGTACCAAAAATGTTATTTTGAAAATTTCATGAATGTTCAAATTGTACACTTTTTTTACAATATTGTAAAATATTTACAATATTGCTTGTGTTTAATGTAAATAAAACATATTTTTAAATGCGCACACACATTCTTTCAGTAGTTGCAGTGAGTCCACAGCGACCAGGCAGTGGGTATGAAAGAAACAGGGCGCAAGCATCCAAACCAGAAGCAGCCCTGAGGAGAAATGAGAAAGGCTCCTTTTTGGGGAGGCCTGTTTTGTTTAGAGTTGGTCAGGCACAACTACAAAGATGTTGCAGGGGTACAGCCTTTGAAATCTTCCAAAGAAAATGTTTGTTAGCTAAAACACCCCCAAAATGGCACTATGTGGCAAATGGAGGGAGCGTGACCTTTGTAAAGTACAGCGAGACATACCCCTCTATACCACCCTAAGCTCTATGTTACCCCTTTTGCTCCACCTTATTCAAGCAATCAGAGGAAGAGAGAGGAGACTGAAATTCATGTCATTCATTTTGTTTTTCATCTCTTAGTCTCTCTCTCTCTCTCTCTCTCTCTCTCTCTCAAGACTGGGAGGGCAAACCGCGTCTTAGGAGTCAAGAATTCAATTAGTTTAAAAAGGGGCAAAAACAAGAAAGAAAGCAAGAAAAGAAAGAGTCTGCAACAATAAAGCGATAACGGACAGAATGTGCATTCCCACACGTTAAATACAGGCCGTCACCACTGAAAGCACAGCATGGGAGCTACAGCCTCTGACTGCAGGTGATGTCCTCAATAATTGCAGTCAATATGCCTCTTCTATGAAGGCTTTGCGCAAGCAGATCATTACACACATGCCACATACAGGTGTTCCCCAAAACTGTTGTTATTTCCTAAGAAGCGTTTTGTGAAGTTAGCTAGGGAGTTAAGCTAACTCTGTTTTCCCCTCTTCCCTCTTATAGAGTTAGGTTGTTGATGTAAAATGAAAGCAACGTATTTAGTTTTATTGTGAAAATGGCCACAGTGCAAATACAGGCTGGTTTTAGTTTTGAATGTACTTTTTGGACGTTAAAGGTGGTCTGTAACTTTATCTTTTTGTTAATTGTTTTAGATTATTGTCCATAATCTGACAGGTGTGGGTCAAAGTGACGTGTTGCAAAATTGGACATTCTCAGAATGTTGGCTAATGCTTTTTAAAAGTTCTTTCAACGTTATCCAAAACATTTTCACAGTAACGTGTAGAACATTTGTAGAATTTAGCTCAACTGGTAGAGCATTGCGTTAACACAGCAAAGGTTGTGGGTTCGATCCCTGTGAAAGGCAAGTCCTGATAAAAATATGTGTACCTTGAATTCACTGCAAGTCGCTTTGGATAAAAGCGTCTGCCAAATGAATAAATGTAAATGTAAAACTTTAAATTGCTCATTGAAAACCTTAGAAAATGTCCTTTGAACCTCATATAAATTAACTTGGTGGTACAGAAAAAAAGTCTCATGCAGTCATGATAACTGGTTTGCTTTCTTATGAATAACGTTTGTGGTGTAAATGAATGTGGTTTTGTTGTGCTCTGCTAAGCAAAAGGTGTGTGGAATGTTCTCCTGACCTCAGATGCAGAGGACATGAACAGAAGCCAAAAGGGCTGTGAATTCGGGTGTGAGTTGAACGGGGGGCGGGTTAGGGGTAACTGGGCTAGAGGATGGGGCAGGAGGGTCGACACGGAGAGGAAAGGAGTGTATTGTCCTGCTCCAGCCAATATAAATACATCATAACCCTTTTCAGTTCAAACATATTTAGAGACTGAGATGAAAGCGCTTTAACACTCCCTTGAACAAAAACAGGGGTCGGTTTTAACAAATGAACAACATCCAATGCAAGGCTAATTCACGGTGGTTAAACCCCCTTTGACCCTGTTTTTAGCCATAGGCCTTGGGGAGAGACAAAGATACATTTGGGTTTAATAGATTTATTTATTGATTTCAAA
>JBAJNP010011085.1:0-15366 GCA_036877545.1 Yasuhikotakia modesta
CTTGTCAGGTAAAAGTCTTACTGGCAAAGACAGTTTTGGCTGGTTTTGAGCCATGAGTTCCTTATAAGAGTGCTCTGTCTGGCTGATGACATTTTTGAGTTGCAGTAGGTCCTGTTTGGCGGTATCTATGCTGCGTTTACAGGCCTCGATGCGAAGGTTAAGTCGGGCTATCTCACCGTTGAGCTCCTGCCGCTTCGCCTCCAGATGGAGCAGCTCCTCGCTAACAGATTCCCGTATGCGGCACAGGTCCTGCACGTGTTTGGCTTCACACAGCTCTCCTCCGGCCCGTGGCCCAAAGATGCGTTTATCTGGGCCCCCAGCGTCATCAATGGTGGTGAGGTAGTAATGTGCAATGAGAGGGAAGAAGACCAAGATGAAGAAGAGCATGAAACTGAGCCAGGTGAGCCGCACTCGGCGCAGTACCCACGGCTGACCGCCGTTCCCCGCGATGCCTCCACCCCGCTGCATAATGCCACCGCCTCTCACCTCCGATCCAGACACGTGAACGCAGCCAGCTGAGAGGATTCAGGTGCCATCCTGCCACCTCATCTGTGTTGTGTATCCTCAGGTCTTTTTAATGTTACTCTTACCACAAGTCTTTGTTTCAGAGATAATTAATGAACGGAAATTTCATCTTTCTTGTGACATCTTGTGATTTCATCCACAAACAAAGTCTCTCTCGTTGTATGACGTCTCTGGTGTTACTCAGGAGGAGCGTGGGTGATGAAGATGAGGAAGGGAAAGATGGTGGTACCACATGTTTCTGTATGATGTCACACTTGGGTCACTCATAGCTGGAGCTCTTTACATTAAGTGCTCCTCAACCTATAACACAGAGAGTTAAAATTAGTAACTTGCATATTTTGTATAAAAACGACTACAGAACTAACTTCAGCTGTAACAGGAGATATCAGGAACTTGGTTCTGTTTTGTGGCATAATATAAACTAGAACACAAGACATTTTGATTTTTTTGAACATGTCATATGAAAATGAAAGGAACCATCAGCATCTGTTCTCAGCACTGCTACCACAGAGGCTAACACGATCACGCCAGCCAGACGAATCACTTCAAACTGACTTTGCAATACAAATACTATTACCAGCATTCTTCAATCATCCCTTATACACACACGGCCACAGAGAGCCGCTCACACCCATGTGGCAAATTCTGTCCCCTCTGCCAGAGCTCAGCATGAGGTGTAACAACGGCTCAGGGCCTCAGCAGCTGCTCTGACGGACATCAGCACAGCAGACGCTGCAGAAGACCAGCACTCTCATGAGGTCTGTGCTGGAACCATCAGTGAAAGATGTTTCAGTTTCATTGCCCCTGGATGGGGGGGTTCGCACACACTGCAGACTAACACGCTCCAAACACGCAGTGATAACATGAGCTTATGTAAGCTTAAGTGATGGAAGCAAAGCTGAAACGTCTCCGAGGGCTTATGTTACATCATACAAGCAGATAATCACCACATGTGCATAACATCTCACATATTACACAAGATAAGAGTCTGTTTAATAAATGATAGTGTGTGAAACAGGATGTCAAAAGCTGCCTGGATGGTTTAGCCTGCTGTTTCTAGCCTGCACCATTGCTTTGGTTTGTGATTTAAACAAATCAGGCTTATTTTAACTGTGCTCATTTAACTGTGCTCATTTAACTGTGCTCATTTAACTGTGCTCATTTAACTGTGCTCATTTTCTGCCATAGAGCTGAAACTCTGACCTGAGATCAGCTCCAGTTTCAGAAAGTACATTCACCACAGATCAATATTTGACCAGGAGTGTAAATGAAAAGATTTTCTGCAGCGGAGTAACAAAAAAAACTGAATTCTGACCATCAACAACACAGCTAAAGACAACATGACCTAACACCTGTGATGAAACATACAATGTCTGATCTGTGTTCTTCATCAGTGATTTAAAACCTCAGACAGATGTGGTCTCTGTGTGAGTTAGCATCAGAGCGTTTCAGTGAAAACTCTTCTGATGCACCACTGAAACAGTATCTGAGAGTGAGCTAACACAAGCGTCTTACTTCATTATCCTAAATGCGTTTCTGCTGGAGACTCAATGATGTCACTATGATGTCAGCAGAAAAACATCAACAGCTGATTTCAGTGCCAGATTCAAACCCAACAGATGGGATGAAATCTGAGTACCAGAACCAGAGCCACTTTTCATCTAAAACGCTTGTATAAAAACAGACTGTTACTCCTCTGCTGGGGAAACCTTCACTTCACTTTCACAGTTTATCAGTTATCAATTAAAGCAAAATCAACACTTCAACATCGTCTTTCAACAGCGTCTTTCAACAGCGTCTTTCTCACGCTTCAACAGTCTTACAAAAACTGCCTGAACAAGACCAGGCCAACTGGACACTGTGTTTGCATGCTTTGAATACTTCTACTGCACACTAAGACTAATGAATCATGCACAATACAAGCATGGACTCTTCTGTTGAGCAAGAGCTTGTGGAAAATACCAGCCCAAAATGTGTTGCGATGTCCTCTGCGTACGGTTTTCATCATAATACAGTAGTGAGCTCAGGTCTGCAGGGGAGGAGCTGAAATACAGCCACGCTGTTTCTCCTCGTCCCAGCCTGTCTCTCTGATCTCACATCTCAAACTCCTGCTGCCTGCAGGCATGTTGAATGAAGCTTTAAGAGACGTCACACCAGGACACGGCACATGAGGTCATCTCAGTCCTGCCTATAGATAAACTTCATACACACATTTACTCATATTCCTGACATATTCTGCTGAGAGTCAAACAACAACATGAGTGGCTGTATGAACTAGCTCTGAAACAACAGTCAGATTCTCTTTAATGAGAAACTCTCCATAAACCAGAAGACTGAGTATAAATCAATCAGTAAGAATCTAGTTAGAGGAATTTAGCACAATCAGCTAAAGCACCGGCTAACAGACCTTAACCCTAACCCTGCCTACAGCACAACAATCACAGCAGCTGTTTCTCCAGATCCAGCTGTCAGACCAGCACACACACGCCGCCGGACAGCGCTGGATACTGGGGGTGGAGCCGGCGTGATTCATTTCCTCCCTGAGAGCCGTGTCACTGCGTCATGATGTTGCACTGAAAGAACCAAGCATCAGAAAAGCACCACAATAAAGGAGAAAGCATCAGAAACAGGATGAAGAACTGAAGATTACAGGTCAAATTCCTTCATCCTAGAATCCAGAAACTCCTGCAAGCATCCCATCCACAAACCTCATAAAACATCAACCCTGATTTGCTCCTGAGCACGTTTACCAAACACGTTATTGAACTTTTTTGCCTTTAGTCAATGCCTGTTAGATTTAAGGCCATTCATCTTATAGCGTTTCCTAAACACAGATTCCTACAGCCGTCTGCTCTGAGAACTCAAATTATTAATGGTTATTAACAAATCATTAATGCTTCACACTCACTTTCTGCACAGTAATATAGTGTCTGACATAAAACAGCCAAGACAACATCACGTCTATAAGACATGTTCTGACACACAACTATTTAATGACTAACTCAAATGGCCAAAGGAAGACTCACACAAGTTTAAAGACAGACGGCCCACCGAACACATCAGTGCTGTAGTGTGTGTCAGTCACACCTGAGCTGCTGTTATAATGCACAGACGCTCTTTCATTAACCCATAACACAGTTACTCCATTTCCTTCAGCAATCAAACATGCAGCGAGTTACAGACGGCTTTAAACAACACAAACACACAACTGTCACCAGCACGGCAAATACACACTGTCCAGGGTAACACAACTCACACACACACGCACACAGAGTGTATCAGACACACACACACACACACACACACACACACAGAGTGTATCAGACACACACACACACACACACACAGAGTGTATCAGACACACACACACACACACAGAGTGTATCAGACACACACACACACACACACAGAGTGTATCAGACACACACACACACACACACACACACACACACACACAGAGTGTATCAGACACACGATGCTATAGACTCATCTTATCAATAATATAAGAGTATCAGACAATGTGACCTGATCAGATCTGTGTGTGTCTGATATTATTGATCAGATCTGTGTGTGTCTGATATATTGATCAGATCTGTGTGTGTCTGATATTATTGATCAGATCTGTGTGTGTCTGATAGTATTGATCAGATCTGTGTGTGTCTGATAGTATTGATCAGATCTGTGTGTGTCTGATATATTGATCAGATCTGTGTGTGTCTGATATTATTGATCAGATCTGTGTGTGTCTGATATTATTGATCAGATCTGTGTGTGTCTGATATTATTGATCAGATCTGTCTGGTTTAACTTGCATCTCTTCCCTGCAGCACTACAACACACCTCAAAACACACCGATTGCATTCAGTGAGCTGCATAATTCATCACAGGCCATAACTGCCTAAAATCACACAGATGTTTCTGCTATTAGTGACAGAGGCACAATATTTCCTCATCTGTATGTGATGTTAGCCGCTGCTAATCGACCAGCTAACGAGCGACACGGCGGTTGTTTTACCTCAGGATGAGCGCGTCAGAGCGCGGGTCGCTGCTCACACATCGCCGTCCTCCGCCGTGTCCGCTGGGTCGGTAACGGAGACAAACGGCCCGGTAAACGGCTGCCGAACCCGCTTCGTATCTGAGACGCAGCAAAACACAGGCGCGCTACCGTTCCCAGCCGCGGCACCAATACGCGTGCGCGACCGTGTACTAGGCGCTCGGGCACGCGCCGCTGCCGCTGCTGTTGGTGGGCGCGTGCTGACATCTGGTGCTGTGAGAGAAGCGACATGTTTGTGTTGGATTGTTGAAAAAAAACAAATATTTGAATCAGCGTAAACAAAATGAAAGGCATAGATGTGTGTTTAAGACACATAAAGGTGAGAATGAACCACTTTAATCGGGCCGTGCAGCTCCGCGGCTGCAGGTGGCGCTGTGCGCGCGCGGGCGGATATTATGTCCTGCAGAAGAAACGCTTCACGTGTGTTTAGCGTCTGAACCATGCACAGAAAACACACGTCTGCGTTCGCTATTTATCAGTCGTTATCGGAGGAAACGACACAATATGTGCAGGTACGAATGTTTGTATATGAAAAAGTTTGTAAAGAGATGCAAGTTTCTGTCACGCGATTAGTGATATATCTAACACACACTTTATAATATGTGTTAATTATAAAAACCTGCAAAATAAAACAAGAGTTGTGTGCTGGTTCTTCATTAACACTTCGTGGTGGTACCAAGCACACATGGATATCATCACTCAGTTGTTGTTCTGCTTTGCAGACGGAAGCCCCACCCGTTAAGAAACCCAAAAAGAAAGTGAATGGTGTCCAACCCAACAAGAAAACACAGAAGAAGAAAAGAGTGACAGCTGAGAAATCCACTGTACGGCCCAGCAGCAGAAACCAGAGGGAGAAATCTGAAGATGTAAGTAAGACATAGAGCGTCACTCACACAGTGTCTGTGAAATACTGGAGCTGTTGTGTCTGTTAGCAGGAGACCAGCGGGACTGATCACAGTGAAGGACTGAACACTCAGACTCTCAACACGCTTCTGACAGAACTGACAAAAGTCAACAACAGCAGAGAACGAGCCGACAGACTCTTCCAGTGGATTATTCACCCAGTCCAGGACAAAAGCTTCTTCAGGTCGGAGCTGTTTAATGTTGTTCAGTGTACTGGAACAAATAGCCGTACATGTCTTGACAGTTTGCATCAGATTGCTTTGGATAAAGGTTTTGTTCTGTCTATTTTACAGAGATAACTGGGAGAAGAAACCGATTTTAATTCAGCGACAGAATCCAGACTATTACAAAGGACTTTTTTCAACTGCAGAATTTGACCGTATTTTAAGAAATGTAAGATTTGAAGTGAATTTGGATTAGGTGTTAATGGTAACAGGTGTGAATGATACCCAGTCGTCAGATGTAATGTTCAGTGTTGTGTTCAGGATGATGTTCAGTACGGAGTGAATCTAGATGTGACAAGCTACACAAATGGCAAAAGAGAGACGCACAATCTTCCCGGAAGAGCTTTACCGTACACCGTGTGGGACTTCTATGAGGTACAGAACATGATCTGCAGCTACAGTAAAACACAGTTGTGTTAACAGTGCTCAGTAGTTGTGAATCTGTGTCTGCAGAGCGGCTGTTCCCTCAGAATGCTGAATCCTCAGGCGTTCTCCTCCACTGTGTGGCAAGTTCTGTCCATCCTCCAGGAGAAGTTTGGCAGTATGGTGGGCGCAAACACGTACGTGACCTCCACTGATTACTCAGATCTGATTTCTGGTTGAAGTTCCTGTTACTGTTCAGTCACTCACTGCCACTGATGTGGAGATGTTTGTTTTTTTGTAGATATTTGACACCAGCAGGTACGCAGGGTTTTGCCCCACATTATGATGACATAGAGGCATTTATTGTACAGCTGGAGGGTAGAAAACACTGGAGAGTTTATAACCCTCGGTGAGTTATCAGGTTACATTACGTTAGGTCAGTAAATTTAAAAAGTGCATCCTGTATCGAGGAAATACTTCTTATTTTCCATCCTTAGCTCTGAAGATGAAGTCTTGCCCCTGGTGTCCAGCCGTAAGCAGATCCTTCACATTTATCATACCTTCACATATACTGCTCTGTATTCTAGTTTTATTATCTGTGTATATAAAGCGGTTTGTTTTAAACTGTTGTCCTCCTCTTGAAGCTAATTTCAGTCAGGCAGAGATTGGACAGCCCATCATGGACGTGGTGCTGGAAGCTGGAGATCTTCTGTATTTTCCTCGTGGATTCATTCATCAGGGAGACTGTCTGCCTGAAGCTCATTCACTCCACATCACCATCTCCTCCTACCAGAGGAACAGCTGGGGAGATCTTCTTCTGAAGGTCCAGCTCCTCCCCTTCTTTGTTTCTCGTGACATGTCTGTAATTAGGGTTAGGGATAATGTCTATAATGAATTGGAGACCCAGATCTGGAGATTTTTTTATGAAATGTGAGTTGAGTGAGTGTTATGAGATATGAATGAATAAATGTGATGTGCAGCTGTTCCCGGCTGGCATGGAGATCGCTATGGAGGAAGATGTTGAGTACAGGAAGGGACTGCCGCTCGATTATCTTCAGTTCATGGGAGTTCAGAACTCTGAGAAGGTATTTGTGTTGATGTTTTTGGAAATGTTTGTTTATTTCTCACTCCTTACACTGAAGCTGTGTGCGCGCAAACAGGAAGATCCACGCAGAGAGAAGTTTATCGCACATGTTCACAGCCTGATGAAGAAACTGGTCAACTTTGCACCAGTTGATGCTGCTGTGGATCAGAAGGCCAGAAACTTTCTGCATGACTGTCTTCCTCCTGTACTGACAGCAGGTGAGGACCACGCGCTGATGCAGATGTTGCAGTGACGCATGTTTTACTGCAGTTATTAAACTTGCTCTGTTGTGATACGTCCTGGATGATATCAGACTGTTCTGTAAAGATCAGATGTTGTTTGTAGAGGAAACTGCCAGCAGTGTGTACGGAGCTCCAGCTCGGTGGGGGGCTGGACAGGCCCTGTATGTGGACATTCAGATTAAAGGTCAGACTCGGATCAGACTGGTGCGTGCTGGAGTTGCCAGGTAACGGACTCGGGTCCCTCAACCAGTGTTTCCTGCTGATGAATGCGTTACAAGTTACACTATATTATTTATTCACGTTAACACTGTGCAGCTGATCTTCCTTTCTGCAGGCTGTGCAGTGATGGAGATAATGTGTTTCTGCACTACACTACAGAGAACTCCAGAGTTTACCATAAAGAAGAACCCAAGAGCCTTGAGATACAAGCAGAGGTGAACATCAGCTCTCCTCTGAAGTCACTTCAGCTTGGATTGTTCAAGTGCTTGATTGAACTGGTTTGTTTTGGTGTTTCATCAGCATGTGGATGCCATGGAGTTCCTGATTCACTCATATCCCACCTTCATCACTGTGGCCAGTTTACCATGTGACACAACAGATGTAAAGGTACCACAGAATAAACTGAAACTCAAAGATCTACTGCAGTGACTACAGCATGTATGATATTAACATGAATTGTTTGCAGGTGTCTCTGGCTGAGCTTCTGTTTGAGAAGGGACTGATCCATACATCTGAACCTTTAACTGCTGAATAAAACTGTATGATGGCTGAAAGATCTGATGTGTTCTGCATCATGTTGTTTATTTACCATTTTCAGCAAACTACAGATTTAATTGATTAAATTAAATAACTGGTTAAACTTTAGTTCTTTACCAAAATGACTTAATCTTTATAAAAACTAAAATCATTCATGTGAGTCTTCAGAAAACACTCCAAGACTTCTAGAAGCATCATAGATGTGGGTGAACTATGATATGTAATGATGTGGTGCATTGTGTCACATTCACACGTGTAAATAAAGATGAATAAAACTGAGGACTAAATGCAAGATTTATTGTGCCAACGTGCTTGTAACCGGAGACAACAGAAAACAGACAGAACACACATTGTGATAACGAAGAGTGAAGGATCCAATAAATATCCATGTAGATGAATCTCACTTCCAGGTTTCCTGTTCACCGGGTTTCAGTTCCCTGAAATCACAAAGTTTGGGTTAAGAACCGTCATATACTAACACAAGCACACATGTAAATGTCTCCATACGATGATCACCTGCTGTATAACGCGCTCTTGTTTCTGAACGCTGTCAGTTTCTGGTCGTTCCATCTGTCCAGATAAACACCGATGACGAAACCCAGGGGAACCAAAACATTCACCCAATGTTCTCGAAACGCTGCAGCAAAGTTCACCATTGTGCCTGTTTAAGAGTTAAACTTTACTGCATATAAAGACAGAAGCCGGTCAGTCTTTAATAATGTACCGACCCAGATATCATTACAGTAACAGCGTGTCTCTGTGTTGGGTTGAAGGTGACTGTGTCGGGCCTGCTTCAACAGTATCTGCTACTTTCCTCAAAACAGGTGAATTTAATGATGGGTTTTAATCATATTCACACGTCTCTCTCTCAGTAACATCTCACATCAGCTACAGAAACGTCTCTGTTCGTAGAAACACGTGTTTTGCGTCTTACCTTCTGTCCGCGTTTAGCGCAGCAACACTAGCGCGACGGCTGGAGGGCAGTGGACTGAACCAACTCTCAGCGAGACAATTTAAGGGGAGCTTCTGCAGCCTGACAACAACACGAAGTATTGCGTTTGAAAAAATTACATTAGTATTCTCCAAAAGTTTGTAGAAAGAATGCTAATGTTACATTAATTCTGAATACAACATATTCATATAATAACATGTTCAATAAGCAGTAACATGAACGGAGAGGTGATTATTTTTACCCTCTCCTCTAGTTTTAAGAGTGGTGGAGTCTGGCGTGGTGACGTCATCGGCGGCAGTTATGGCGGCTGCTTTCACGCTGTAGATGTTTCAGTAAATATGAATTAAAGATGTTTCTTCATTAGTCTGCAGCGTTTTACACAGACCGAAGCTGCGGAAACACACCAGACACAACGAGACGCAGGTACGCAGGGTTTACTTACACAAACGGAGTCCTGTTATTGAAAAAACTCCCTTAATCCAGGGAGCCTGTTGTGTTAGATGAGTTTGACGGAGAACTCAGAACAGAGTTCAGGTTTACATCAGGTTTACATCAGGTTTACATCAGGTTTACATCAGATTTACATCAGGTTTACATCAGGTTTACATCAGATACGCAGTTTCTGTGGTCAGTCAGACAGAGGACTGAATGAACACAGGTTATGGAGGTAAATTCAGCATCACTGCAGGTATTGTGGGGTCATGATCCGGTTCTGGTGTAGTTAGTGGATCAGTACATGTACATACCAGCTTACAGGCTCAGCACATGTTAACATCAGGAGAATGTGAGAACACTCATCTTGTGTTGACGTGCTTTTCTGCTCATCAGAATGACGTCCATCATCAAGCTGACGGCTCTGTCTGGAGTCCAGGAAGAATCTGCTCTCTGCTACCTGCTGCAGGTGGACGAGTTCCGCTTCCTGCTGGACTGCGGCTGGGATGAACATTTCTCCATGGACATCATTGATTCTTTGAAGCGGTACGAGATGATCAGGGTTTGAGTGTACTGGAGCACTTCCTGTGTGACCTGTGTTATTTCCTGTCCTGTCTTTCCCAGGTATGTGCATCAGGTGGACGCTGTGTTGTTGTCTCACCCTGATCATCTGCACTTGGGGGCTTTACCTTACGCTGTGGGCAAACTGGGGCTCAACTGCACCATCTATGCCACCATCCCCGTCTACAAGATGGGCCAGATGTTCATGTATGATCTCTATCAGGTGAGGAGAGTTCATGTTACTCTCTGTCTGCTGGGGTTAGATGTTAGTTTTACATGTTCACTGGTTGTTAATGTTCTACCTCACATGCTGACACAGTCTCGACACAACACTGAGGATTTCAGCTTGTTTACGCTTGACGACGTGGACTCAGCGTTTGACAAAATCCAGCAGTTAAAATATTCGCAGATTGTCAATCTAAAAGGTAAGACATGTTTCCTGTGTTACTCAGCCTGTGAGAAAATCGTAATGAAACCATGTTTAATTCTTCAGAAGTGTGAGATTATTTGTTTCAGCGTTTTAAGTTTTACTGATTATAAATGAACAGGCAAAGGTCACGGTCTGTCCATCACACCCCTGCCTGCTGGTCACATGATCGGTGGAACCATCTGGAAGATTGTGAAAGACGGAGAGGAAGAGATTGTGTATGCTGTGGATTTCAATCACAAGAGGGAGATGTGAGTCTGAGTGCTGCTTGTTCTTACAGGAGTATAGCAGACCCATAAGAGTTTATGTGTTTTGTGTCTTTAATGTGATGTGATGTTTCGTTAGTCACCTGAACGGCTGTTCTCTGGAGAACATCAGTAGACCGTCTCTGCTCATCACAGACTCCTTCAATGCCTCATACGTACAGCCTCGCAGGAAACAGCGTGACGAGCAGCTGCTGAGTAAGACACAACTGACCAATCACAATCCTTCTTTTCACACTTCACTTTTGTGAGAGATTTCAGTGACATCAGATTTGTTATTCTTTTGTGAATGTGTGTGATGTTCAGCCAATGTGATGGAGACTCTCCGTGGTGACGGGAACGTGCTCATCGCTGTGGATACAGCGGGGAGAGTTCTGGAGCTGGCTCAGCTTCTGGATCAGATCTGGAGGACCAAAGACGCGGGGCTGGGCGTCTACTCGCTGGCTCTGCTCAATAACGTCAGCTACAACGTGGTGGAGTTCTCAAAGTCCCAGGTCTTAATTTCTTTCCCTCTCACATCATCTTTGTTTGTTTGTATGTTATTTGAAGAACACTTCAGACTCAAAGGTTTGTTTAGTAGCAGAACTGTTGGTGTTTTAGAGAACAGAAACGTTCTGAACATACAGCTTTTATCAGTGAAGAGGATTTCAGTCTATGTGTTAATCCAAATGTGTGGATTTGTCTGATGTTCTCACAGGTGGAGTGGATGAGTGATAAACTCATGCGATGCTTCGAGGACAAACGGAACAATCCCTTCCAGTTCCGTCATCTCTCTCTCTGTCACAGTCTGGCAGATCTGGCCCGTGTGCCGAGCCCAAAGGTGGTTCTGTGCAGTCAGCCCGATCTGGAGTCTGGTTTCTCACGAGAGCTCTTCATTCACTGGTGTCAGGACGCCAGAAACTCTGTGATCCTCACGTACCGCACTACGCCGGGCACCCTCGCCCGCTACCTCATCGATAACCCCGGCGAGAAAAGAATCGACCTGGAGGTGAGACCTGCCGAGAAAGATACGAGACCTCGTTTCAGTATCCAGAGTAATAACAAAGTCTTATGTTTGTGTTTCTTTACCTAAACCAGATCAGAAAACGCTGCAGGCTGGAGGGGCGAGAGCTGGAGGAATACATGGAGAAAGAAAAAATGAAAAAAGAAGCTGCCAAGAAACTGGAGCAAGCCAAAGAGTGAGTGAATAATGTTTCTGCCACTGAAATACTGCCTGAGTGTGATTTAAACTCCTGATGTATGATTAACAGATGTGTTTGTATTGTTACATTCCATTACACAGATATTATTGGGTAGATTAGTCTATGCAGTTATAACAAACCAACAGCGGCATGATAACTGTGTTCAGGGGTTAAACTAACAGAGGCATGATAACTGTGTTCAGGGTGGACCTGGACTCCAGTGATGAGAGCGATCTGGAGGACGATCAAGAGCAAACGGCTGTGGTGAAGAGCAAACATCACGACCTGATGATGAAGGGGGAGGGCGGGAGGAAGGGCAGCTTCTTCAAACAGGCCAAGAAGTCCTACCCCATGTTTCCTACTCATGAGGAGAGGATCAAATGGGACGAGTACGGAGAGATCATCAGGTGACCTTCCAAACTTCCCAAGCAATTCTCTAACACCAAACTGAATGTGACTTGCAAAATGATCTCATGTTTATGGAATAATTCATGATCTTTGACCTCAGGCCGGAGGAGTTTCTGGTTCCTGAACTTCAAGCCACTGAGGAGGAGAAAAGCAAGCTGGAGTCTGGACTGACAAACGGAGACGAGCCCATGCAGCAGGACCTGTCTGATGTCCCCACCAAATGCATCAGTGCCACACAAACGCTGGAGATCAGGTGAGAGCTCCCACTCCACCCTCACCACA
Organism: Yasuhikotakia modesta; assembly: GCA_036877545.1. Classification (NCBI taxonomy): domain Eukaryota; kingdom Metazoa; phylum Chordata; class Actinopteri; order Cypriniformes; family Botiidae; genus Yasuhikotakia; species Yasuhikotakia modesta. The sequence continues at coordinate 12,658 of JBAJNP010011085.1, forward strand.
GATGAAATACAGAGCTGAAGCTGATTGGCCGCTGTGCTGTTTCAGAGCGCGAGTCACGTACATCGACTACGAGGGCCGTTCTGATGGAGACTCCATTAAGAAGATCATCAACCAGATGAAGCCCAGACAGCTGGTGATCGTTCACGGCCCGCCTGAGGCCAGTCAGGATCTGGGGGAATCCTGTAAGGCCTTCAGTGGGAAAGACATCAAAGTTTACACTCCAAAACTCCAGGAGACAGTGGATGCCACCAGTGAAACACACATTTACCAGGTGACCAAATCCCAGCTGTAACGTTCCTAACAGATGCTTTTGTTTTTTTCTGTTATAAGAAGCCGTATTGTAGGTTTCTTCTGAGATGAGTTTGTTCTTGTGTCGTGCAGGTGAGACTAAAGGACTCGCTGGTCAGTTCTCTGCAGTTCTGTAAAGCTAAAGATACGGAGCTGGCCTGGATCGATGGCGTGCTGGACATGCGGGTGGAGAAGGTGGACACGGGAGTCATCGCGGAGGCTGGGGAGATGAAAGACGAAACGGAGGATGGAGATCTGACCATGGACATCAGCACAGACCTGACAACAGAACCCAGCATCGCTGCCAACCAGAGAGCCATGAAGACACTGTTTGGAGAAGATGAGCGAGAGATCTCAGAGGAGAGTGATGTCATACCCACCCTAGAACCTCTGCCTGCTCATGAAGTGAGTGATTTCAGACACTAACGTTGTATCAGATGTGAGTGTGCATTCACTCCATCATGTTTGTGTGTGACGTGTGAAATGTTTCATCCAGGTACCGGGTCATCAGTCTGTGTTCATCAACGAACCGCGACTGTCAGACTTTAAACAGGTTCTGCTGCGTGAAGGGATCCAGGCGGAGTTTGTGGGCGGAGTTTTGGTGTGTAATAATCTGGTCGCCGTGAGGAGAGTAAGTAACATTATTGTTCCTTTAAAGTTCCAAAGAAAATGGTTAAACTGTCCAACATGACAGTAAATATCTTCTAACATGTCACATCTCTCTCTCAGACGGAGGCGGGCCGTATCTGTCTGGAGGGCTGTCATTGTGATGATTATTACAGGATTCGAGAGCTGTTGTATCAGCAGTATGCTGTCATTTAGCTGTAATCTCTCCCACAGACTCCAGCTTTTCTTTCTTCTTCTTTTTCATTTGTGTATGTTTTTGTTTTGAGAATCTCTCTGAACTCAACAGCTTTTGTTCCAAACTGCTCAATGCTAAGAAATAATTTTTTTATTCCTCTCTGTTCACTGATAAATTTCAGTTTTCATAAAAACATTGTGTCATTGAGTTTGTGCTTCATATAGCCCTGTCATGTTTCTAATGGCTGCTGTAACAGCAGAATGTTTCACAATTTCCCTGGAAATAAAATGTGACCTGCGTTTAGATCTGTACTCTATTGATATAGAATTACTAGCTCTGTTTTTTTATATGGTGTATTTTAGCACTAGCCAAAAATGAAAGAGAAATCAGCCCTTACATTAAATGTTATTTTACTTTATTTCACACCACCACCCCATGTTAAATGATTCATCAGTGATGCACATGAACAGTCTATTAATGTCACTGATTATGTGTTTGTCATTGATAATGTTGTACAGATGTTAATACAGTCTGTCAGATGAGTCTGAAATCAAGTTTATAAAAACATCTTCACATGACTGATGTTTGTTCTTGATGACATACAGGCTGGATCTCTGTGTCTGGTGGTCTCAGCAGGTGAGATGGTGTCAGTATTTAACAGCAGCTGTAAGTTAATGCCTTTATAATGAGTGAGATGACAGATCACTGGAGAACAGCTCAAATATTGACGCACTGTCCTGAAGTCGTGTGAATGTTTATAATGGATTAATGCAGCAGTGATGATGGTCAGATGGGCCTGGAGTCTCTTAGGGTGTTTCTGCATTGGACACAGTTGTTCAACTCTAAAGAACCTCAGGTATAAACATTTTGGATAAATATAAATACATTGACCATGATACACATACATAATATATACATTCAGTGTTAAATGGTAAACATCTGGTTATGATGTGCATATGTTTGAGTGTTGTTACTATTTAAATGTCATGAATAGACCTACTCGTGTACCATGATGTGCGCGTGCGCGTGCGCGTTACAGTGCATGGATGCACAGGTGCAATTATTGGTCTGCAGGCGGCGTGAACGCGGCGGCACCGAGCAGAACAAAGTTCCAGAGGATCCAGATGGGAAAGACAGGAATGATTGTTCGGTCAGAGGAACCGAATCACCTGAGGCCCGCCGGTGCTGTGCTGCGTTACGTAAAGACCGGAGACATATGGCTGATGCATTAAAAGATGCATGAATGCAGGAGTTTGGTGTTTTCTGCATGGTTGCGGTGCGTCGAGCAGGACTCAGATCAGAGCAGATATCTGGGGCAGTGACGACTGGGTTTGCCGGCACATCCTGATGGTTTTTCTGGACCCACACATCTGATCTCACCGTCTCCGGCTGCGCATTACACGCGAAGGTCCGACCCGCTCCAGCGCGCGTCTGCGTCCGTCCGTTCGTGACCGTGATCAGCATCAATTACAGCGATGACCAGCGCCGATCAGAACCGGCATCAGAACCGGACCGCGACGGTCTCCAAGAAACGCATCATTGCGCAGATGTTTAAGGTGCGCAAGAGGAGAGAGATGCTGCTGGCGCAGGTGTGTTTGGTCTGCAGTGTGCTGTCCGTG
>JBAJNP010011086.1:0-15365 GCA_036877545.1 Yasuhikotakia modesta
GTTCAATGTACTGTACTATCTTTTTGGCAGCTTTCTCCTTCATGTGATCTCTGTATGTTTAAGGGAGGCAGAACACCGTCGCCACCTTAAGGATAAAGGCAGTATTGCCTGTGTTGCTGTAAATGCAGAGGTCACCTGAGCTAAAAGGGCAGTGAGAAGATCAGGGATCTCACCTGGTTCCTCTGTCATTGGCAGGAGCTCCTAGTTCCTTTTATCTTTTTTATTTTCTTTTTTATTCTTACTTTTTTCTGCAGAGTTTGACTAGCTCTGTTTAAGTGGGCCTCATCTGTTCAGCTTTGATCTGTCAGTGAGACAGTCACACACTGTGAAGACTGTGGCTTATGAAAGCTCTTCGCTTGTGTAACACTCAAAAAGGAGAAGACACATGATTGGTCAAAACATTTAACCCACTTCTCTGGTCACAGAAATTGCATAATGAAATGTTTTGATGAAGTCTCAGCCTGTGGAAGATCAGAGAACAGAGAAAAGAGCAGAATTGATCACTGAATCTGACAGACAGCTGAGAATAGTTTGTATCTGTATAGAGGATGAAGGTGGGTGTTTTATCCCTGCAGTACATTCTGTTACCTGGTCACCTGGTTTAGTTTCTTCCAGTGGTCTGTGGTCACAGTTTAACTCACTCGTGTTGTTATACATTTACTTGAATAATATTTGGCTTGATCTTCAGTGGAAACTCCCATAATGTTGTGCTGTCCTGTGGTGTTTTCAGACCTGGAGTTATTGTTCAAACATCAGAAAAAAAAAAGTATTTGGTGTCAAGAACTCACATTTGAGTGATGATGAGCAGAAATACTCCTCAAATAAATCTTATTTCTTATTTGTCAGACTAACTTATTGTTTGTTGTTTGAATTCAGTTTGATGGTAATAAAATGTAGTGAGGAAGAATCAAGAAGAACAGGGCAACAGCGCCTACCTGTGACCCAAAAGCTGTACTGCAGGGGTGGCCATACAGTGGAATGAGAGGTTGTGTCTCGCAGGACCACAATCTTAAACTATACACACTTTACACACTTTTAAGCCTATACATTGACTAAAGACATACACACAGCCTAGGGTAGACAATTCAATATTTATGCACTGGGACTTGTATTTAAGTGTTTTTTAATTGTGTAGTTCACATGTGGTTGTGTTAGTGGCTGTAGCTGCAGTGACGCGGTTTGGCCACATGATGTTAGCAGTTTTCTTCAGTTCTTCAGACAAACATCAACAGTGAACAGTGATCAGATTCATTCTTCTTTATATAACAGATTTTTATTAATGGCCGGCTGTGCTGTGAAACCTCTGTCACTGGTTCACGTTCACATGATGTCATAATTAGACTCAAATGTTTATTATTGTTCTTCACATGCAGGGTGAATGTTTGTACGTGTTCAGGTGTTAAAGGCTACAGCAGTTTTGCTGGTCATTGGGACCAGCTTTGCCTCATTCGGGTCACCAGAGCAAGAGAAATGGTGAGAAGAATGAAGAAAGTAAATGTTTGCCTTTTTACTGCTATGTATTGACCTGAAGTCAGGCTTTGATTGGCTCAGAGTGGTGTGATGTCATCATGCCTGTGTCAGTTAGAATGGTCTGTTTCTCATAAGTTCATAAACAGAGTCACCAGCCGTCTTTGGTCCCTCGGTCTAAACTTGTGAGGTGTTTGTACGGCTCTCCCATGATCCCTCGCTCAGTCTCTCTCTCACTGCAGTCAGCACTGAAGGAACAGGAGGGGTGTCGGTGGGGGTGTGGAAGAGCCTGGAGAAGCTTCAGTCAGTGGATCAGAAACAGGGCCGGCAGGTGGTCTCTGCTGTGAGGGTCATGGCTGTGGTTCTGGGTGCCTCACGCTGTGTGGCCGGTTCTTACTGTCCCATCAGAACCAGATCCAGGAGACGATGTAAGAAACGCTCGGAGAGGAAAGGTCAGCAGCTTCTGTTTCAACACACCTGACAGAAATATTCTTTAACGCATGAGCAAATGTAGAACTGGATCAGTGTTTTTCACAAGTGTGTGAAGCCAGCATGTGTGCAAACGTTGAACTTGTACATGTGTTGTAAGCTGGAGCTTTGAAAGCATAGAAATACAACTAGAGTTTGTAGAGATTAGTGCTCATGTAATACATGGACTGGTTTAATATCACCGGTACTCAGTGTGTGTTCTGTGCTGTACTGTGTGTTTTAAAATCTGGTCTAATGCATGTGGTTTGGTGAGAGTTAGCCATGGATGAATGGATGGAGTGACAGTGAGTAAACGAGTGCCTGACGGATCACCACGGTAATAATCCACAGCAGGATCTGTGATTTCAGTTACATCTGTATCACAGTATCACAAATTTAACCAAAAAATCAAAACTCTATCTGTGTTTTAGGGTTCGACTGACACGTCTGGGTGTCTGGTTAGGGTGAATCTGTTGACACCTTTGAAGGGTTAAATTTGGAGGTGGTTAACATAAGAACCCCAAACAGTGGTCTCAACATTTAGTTTTAAAACTAAAAAAGGTTAAAATTAAAACTAAAATCTGAAAATGTTCATATTTTCTCAGGTAGGTGTGAAATCTTCTTTAAAATAAATATTATATAAGAATTACATAATGAGTGATTGTGTTTCTGAAATGAAAGGAAAGGGCAGATCTAATGTGCAGTTCTCGCATGCCTCATGTCTCTGTCCACGGTGCTGAAATCTCTGCTCTCAGTGACGGGCTGTTTCATCCCTTGCTGCTGAGATGTGTTGGGCTGTGGGTAACTCCAGCTCTCTGTCAGAGCCATAACTGCTGTTAATACACTTATCTGTAGAGGGCTGTACACTTTTAAATGAGTAGTTTGTGATTGAATTCTTTCTTTCTGTTTGTTTTATAGTATTTTCTTAATAACAAGCCTGATACAGTTTGAGTGAGCAGCTTTTTTAGAGATTAAGTGAACGTTGCAGCTGTACAATAATAACATCCAGGTCAGATCCACAGGAGTTTTTATTTTGACAAAGGCGTTTCTTTAGTTTGAAAGATCTGTACTGCAGAACTGACTGAGAGCTTCACGTCTGTAGGAAAGGATGTGGTTCGGTGTGAATAAAAGCACATCTCTCCTGCTTCCCTCTTTATGTTCCCCTAAAAATCACAACACATGACAGCTGTAGTTAAAGGCACGATGGATGTTCTCAGGTGAGTGTGGATGCAAGTCCTTCATCTGTCCATCAACACGAGTCACAGGCACTTTAGCTAAATGACAGAGTGATGGTGAATGCTCTCATCTGTCAGCCAGCACTGACATGCATTGATGCCTGTGTCCTGTTAGCCTCTCGCTCACAGAAACGGCCTGTATCAACTCTTGTCAGACAGTCTTGATTTAAATGCGGGCTGGCATTAAAATCTCACCTCAGAGCAGGATGGCCATGTTCTGTTGTTGCTCTTGTTCAGCAGGAGCGAGCAAGTGTCACATCAGACGTGCTTTTTTCAAAAAACACAACCGTTCACTTACTGCTAAACATCTTAAGAACGAGAGAGAGTGAGAGAGAATGAATGCCAGTTCTCTAAGAAAGTGATGATAATGATAATTAATGATGTTGGATCTTGTTGTGATGAGAACTATAAAGTCAAATCGTGCCCACATCTAAGCTGCTGTGTTTTTTGTTCTTTTTGTTCACCTAGAACTTCTTCCAAGCTATATAATGCAGAGTGAGATAAAAGTCAAAGTTTAACACTTGAGTTGAGCAAACTACTAAACTCCTAATCGTAAGTACAAGCCACAGTAATTCTACAATAATCTCTCTCGCTCTCTCTCTCTGTCTCTGTCACACACAGGTGTGGTGGGGCCTCAGCAGGTACAGGGCCAGTTAAGGTGTTTCTACATCATGGATGTTGATGAAGAGGAGAACATGAGTGAGTGATATTTTCCTAAGCTTATGTTTTTATTGTCAGTGTGTTATTGAGGTATATGAACACCAGTCTGTCTCTTCCTGTCTCCAGTGGGCGGGACTTTGTCAATAATCCCAAATGTGGCTACATGAGATTATTCCAGTTGTTGGGAAATCCTGATTCAATGCTTTTACATTGAGCTGAATCAATATCACACGCTGGAAAGATCTTTCTTCTGTGTCACGAATAATAAAATCTACAACAACAGCAGGCCGACAGGAAGTGCTGTTAACCCAGAGCCTGTTTCAGCCAGACACTTCTGTTCTGTCATTCGTCACAGATCCCAGACAAAACACATTTATTTATTCAGATTTGTGTGATTATTGATGATCTGTGTGTGTGTGTGTGTGTGTGTGTGTGTATTTATTTGTGTGTTTGTGTGAATGTTGATTGATTTGTGTGTGTGTGTTGTGTGTACATTGATGTGTGTGAGAGAGAAAGATGAAGTTATGTGCGCCAGTTTTTGTTCCAGAGTGCTCTCTCTCTCTTTCTCTCTCTCTCTCTCTCTCTCTCTCTCTCTCTCTCTCTTCTCTCTGTTCAGTTTCTCTCTCTTGCTTTCTCTCCTTTTTCTCCTTTTCATCTCTGTCCTCCCTGACTTTCCCTTTGTTTCTTCATCAGTCTGTTTTATTCTCAGATGTCTTTCTCCTCCCCACCCTCCCTCCTGTTGCTGCTGCTGTATCCAGAGCTCATACTGTGTTCAGGGACGCTTCTCTCTGCCTGAGCACTGAAAGCAGTAACCTAGCCAGCTTTTGCTGAAGGATGTTATAAATGGAAATTTAGACAAAGTTCCATCAACTTTGTCAACAGAACGTGATGTGTGTTTCAGAACCAACCGTTCCTGCTGCTAAAGGGTTAAAACTCACCAGACCATGTCAGAGTCATATTTCACCCAAAACCCAAACAATTACATTTTCATGACAGTTTTCATCTCATGTTGTTATGTAGACATTAATTATTTTGATTTGGGAGTGAAATATGACTCTTACATGTTTCAGGGACCAATTTTCAGGATATAACTAGGAATTTAACAGTGTTCCGGGCCTAAAGATCACATGTAAACCAAAAGTATCCTATGAAATCATTGAAACGTTAATATTATAAATCATATTTTCCTATTTTTGCTCCGCTATAGTAGATATTATTTATTGGAAATGCTCTTTTCGCAATTGTTACAATATTTTTATTTTATACCATGTGTTGGTATGTAAGTTGTAGCTGCTCGTAAACTTTTTTCTAAGTATGTGTTTTTGAGTTACTAGCAGATATTTTGTGTGTTGTATTAGATTCCCTTCACATTTCAGATTCATTTAATGATGATGATCTTTGAGAGTTTACACCCCCTCCTTTATTATATTTATAGTTAGTTTTTTTGAGTCAGAAAGCTAGAAAAGTAAAAAGCTTAAAGTGTATTATTGCATCATGAAACACACATCACTTGTTCGGTTACAAAGAAAGATAAAGGAATCTATAAATTTTACATTTACAAGATCCTGCAACGAAGGCGTTGTAAGTTACTCTTTCTGGGCACCGCAGGTTCCTGCAGCACCGACGTCAAGGAAAACCGCAACCTGGACAACGTGTCTTCAAAGGAAGGGGTGGGCTTGTTGGAGCAGCTGCCCAATGGAAGCGGAGGAGGGGGTCGCAAACGCCCCCTGGAGGAGGGAAACAACGGCCACACGCATTCCAAATTCAGACCCAAGAAGCGTAAAAAAACCCCAGGGCCGGTTTTGCCCAAAAATGCCCTGATGCAGCTGAACGAGATCAAACCGGGCCTGCAGTACAAGCTGCTTTCACAGACGGGTCCCGTCCATGCACCGGTCTTTGTCATGACCGTTGAGGTAAATGGGCAATTGTTTGAGGGCTCGGGACCCACAAAGAAAAAGGCCAAACTGAATGCTGCAGAGAAGGCCCTGCGCTCCTTTGTACAGTTCCCAAACGCTTCTGAGGCTCACCTGGCCATGGGCCGCACGTTAACAGTCAACACAGACTTTACCTCTGACCAGGCCGACTTCCCTGACATGCTCTTCAATGGGTTTGAGACGCCGACGCCGCCCGAGGAAACATTTTTTCTGGGCTCCAACGGAAATGGCTCCTTAAACCCGCTGGGAGAATATCCTGTGCCCCCAGTGCCGGGCGGTAACAGTCTGGTGCAGGCGCCCCTGCCGCCCTCCTCCTTCACCTCCTCGTCCAGCGGCAAGAACCCCGTCATGATTCTGAACGAGCTGCGGCCGGGCCTGAAGTACGAGTTTGTGTCAGAGAGCGGCGAGAGCCACGCTAAGAACTTTGTGATGTGTGTGACAGTGGACTTGCAGACGTTCGAGGGCTCAGGCCGGAATAAAAAACTGGCCAAAGCCCGCGCTGCCCAGGCGGCCCTGTCAGCACTCTTCAACATGCAGCTGGACCAGACGCCGTCCCGCCAGCCCATCCCCAGAGAAGGCCTTCAACTGCACCTACCACAGGTAAAAGACCCTCACAGGAACCTTAATACAAGACCTGAAGTCTGACACACAGTCTCTCCTTATACAAAAACAGCTGCATGCCAGAACATTTTAAGACTAGTTCTGACACAAGAACTGTTAAAGGTCTGTTATGTGTGACTGTTCATTTCAACAGAGGTTTAAAAGTAACATTAATAATGAACTTGTATGCAGCTGTAAAATAATGGTCAGGAAAGTTTGTTCAGTGCCTGGAGATTTGCAGACCCCACATGAGAATGTGATCCATGCAGGTTCATTACAAAGCCATGAATAGTTAAAGTTCTGGAATGTTCTCACTGACTCTACACAAGGAACTCATTAAAACTTTTAAAAGGTTGTCAATAAAATATTAACATTACACTGCAGCAGTAGAAGGTGAATCTGAGGTCCACAGTATATTCACTTCTGCAGTCAGCTGTGTGTGTGTGTTATCAGTGACGTGCTGTTGTTTATTGATGCTCTTGTTGTGTGTGAACTCTGACAGCTGTCTGATCTTCACCAGGTTCTTGCAGACGCTGTCTCTCGTCTGGTTGTGGACAGATTCAGCGAGCTGACTGACAACTTCTCCTCTCCACACGCACGACGGAAAGTTCTGGCTGGAGTTGTCATGACAACAGGTAGAGTTGTGTGTGGGACTGGAAAACAGTTTGGAATAAGAAATACAGGCATCCTGTGGTTTTTCACGACCAGTTTGCATTAATGTCTCTTGAGTTTCAGTTTGCATGTGCAACTGGAAATTAACCAATTAATTTAACTTTTCGTCTAAACTCAGGGACTGACGTCAGAGATGCGCAGGTCATCTGCGTCTCCACGGGAACCAAATGTATAAATGGCGAGTACATGAGCGACCGCGGCCTGGCGCTGAACGACTGTCACGCTGAAATCATCGCTCGCCGCTCCCTCATCAGATATCTGTACATGCAGCTGGAGCACTTCCTGAGGTAAGACATCTAACCTAACACATCAAACTAGTTAAAATATTGTTGTAAAAATTCAGTAAGAGTGTTGATCATTTTGTCTTTTTCTACTGTTTACTTTAGCAACAATAAAGAGGAACAGCAGAAGTCTATATTTACACAGTGTGAGAAAGGTGGCTACCGGCTGAAAGACAACGTTCAGTTTCATCTGTACATTAGCACGTCACCCTGTGGAGACGCCCGGATCTTCTCCCCTCACGAGGCGGGAGTTGAGGGTGAGAGACATTAACCCCTTCAGTCATGCCTGCTTTAATGTCTGTGTGAATTCATAATTAGTTGTATTCTGTTATGAACGGCCTTACCTCATTATAATATCATTCAGTTCTCTGACTGCATTTCAAAAGCAAATTTAATCAGTAATTTTAATTAGCTGACGTTGTTGTTTCCTCTTGGGTCTGATTAACTCTGAGTGTTGCATTCAAATCATTTAGTGTTCAATCATTTAGCATCATGTGCTATACAATCCTTTAGCTGTCAAATCGAATCAATGACTGCTCTCTGTGTTAGTCTTCACTTGATTGCATCTGTCTGGTGCGTTAGATGAACACTCTGGAAATATTGCCCTGACGTTTGTTTATGCTCTCATTCTTTTAAAATTACAACCAGGATAAAGTACTTTAGAGCAGGAAGTATTTTCTGTATGTGTGTTTTATCTGTTCCAACCTCAGACCAGGGAGACAGACACCCAAACCGGAAGGCAAGAGGCCAGCTGAGGACTAAGATTGAGTCTGGAGAGGGAACCATCCCTGTGCGCTCCAGCAACACCTTACAGACGTGGGACGGGGTTCTGCAGGGCGAGCGGCTGCTCACGATGTCATGCAGTGACAAAATCGCAAGGTAGCTGAAAGCCCTTCTTCTAAACTGCTGTGTATTGCTTGTATTTGCAATTTATTACAATACTTTCAAACTACAAATGAAAGTGTCACACACGTATTATAAACAGTGCAGTATCTGTGCCGACTGTCTCCAGTGTGTCTCTGCTGCTGGTCAGAGCTCAGAAATGGGTTGTGGGTCAGTTCTGATTGAGGTTCTGAAGGTTCACAGCTGTGATGTGTCTGCAGGTGGAATGTAGTGGGTGTTCAGGGGTCTCTCATGAGCTACTTCACGGAGCCCCTCTACTTCTCCAGCATCATTCTGGGCAGCTTGTATCACGCGGACCATCTCTCGCGGGCCATGTACCAGCGCATCGCTGACATTGAGGACCTGCCACAGCAGTTCTCGCTCAACCGGCCCCTTCTGAGCGGTGAGAACCTCAGTCAGATGTATGTGTGAAGGACAGAGACACTCACAGAACCGCATCATCTGTCATTGCTCTGCTTTGCTCTGTGTGTGTTTTAGAGAAAAGTTGCTCACAAACCAATGTAATGACATCATGAATATCATTGGCAGCAAAATGTTGAAACACTCAATTTTAATAAATGTATTGAATGAAAGGACCAATAACAACAATAGAGCCATTTCATCTTTTCAGAAATTCTTCATCTTAATGTGTAAGGAAATATCTTTGCTAACGTCCTCAGAGCCCTCTGAGAATAAAGATGAAAATTGTGCGTCTGCTGGTTTTGCGTTTGCAGGCATCAGTAACGCTGAGGCACGACAGCCAGGAAAAGCTCCTAATTTCAGTGTAAACTGGACTGTAGGAGACCAGTCTCTGGAGGTCATTAATGCCACCACGGGGAAAGACGACATGGGCCGGCCGTCGCGTCTCTGTAAACACGCGCTGTATGGCCGCTGGCTGCGTCTGCACTCCAAGGTTAGTTTACATTTTTCAGATGAAATCAATTTTCTGCTATTTTTCTTTTTTGATGTGTTTTCTTGAAACTGAATTTGATGCAGTGCCTTCTGGGATTGCATCACTGTGAACCACACGCGTGATGCTGTCTGTCACCAATCAAAACAGACTGTTTTACCAAACTACCTTTAAAACACTTAGATTGTAATAATGTTGTTTTCGCACTAAATATTGTTCAGAGCAGCTTTACAGCATCTACAGTATATTGCAAGACCAAATGAGTGCATGTTTAAGCAATGATATCATAATGATTATATTATATATTAAATCTCTCCGCAGCTCTCAACAACTCTGCGAATCAAAATGGTGAAACCCAGTTCGTATCATGAAGCCAAACAGGCGGCAGTGGAGTACCACACAGCAAAACAAACGCTCATCAAAGCCTTTCACAAAGCGGGTCTGGGTGCCTGGGTGAAAAAACCCATTGAACAAGACCAGTTCTCTCTGAACTCCTGAACAAACAGACCTGGACATTTCAACAACCAGCTGTTAATACTTCACTCCGCGTGTGTGTGTGTGTGTGTATGTGTGTATGTGTGTGTGTGTGTGTGTGTGTGTGTGTGTGTATGTGTGTGTGATGGTGTTTGTTTTCAGATAAACCAAGAACCCTTTAGCGTCTGTCAGTGTGAACTCACACCTTTCATTTGTAATGCAGAAGCATATTGTCGTTTAATTTTGTATTTGTATGTGTTTGTAAGACACCAGCCAAGAAAGGTGTCAGTTTTAACTGGAATGTGATGTTTTTAGAGATTTTTATTTGTTGTTCTGAAGAAACAATGATGTTACGTGGTGTTTTCAGGTTCCACCACACAGCTGCGCACAAAAAACTTGAATGTTTTCTGCTCCAGCCTATTCTAATGCTGGCTCACATTTCTGAGCATGATTTTCCTTAATATGCAAACCAGAAACATTCATATTTTTATTCCAATCCGTCCTGATGTAGGAGAGGGAGTCATTTAGAACTTTCCAGCATGTTTAGATGAAACACAAACTTCTGTCAGAACGTTACTGTAGATTTAGCAGGTGTCGTCTTTCTACTCAGAATAGATTTCAGTTCGACCTCGTCAGGAAATTTTCATTTGCATTTGATTCCCTGGGAGCTCAGAAGAATAAACTACATCCCCAAATGTTTTACTTTTGACCAGAAGATGGAACAGTTTTGTTACTGATGCAACAAGTGCATTGATGTTATAACATTCTTGTGGCCGTTTAAATTTCCCATAAGTCTTAAAAAGCATGTGTGTATTTTGTGAGACATGTTACTTACTGTTAGTGAGATATAGGCCTCATTTAAAGAGCCCTTTAACTGCGCAGAAATACTGAATTTTACCATTATACAATTCAATTCACCATTTTAAAATTCCCAACTTCCAAGTAGTTAGGATTTGATCTGGAGGTGTGATGAAACTACGCTGATGTTAAATTAAAATTCTGCCATTTAATCACCTTTGCATTGTTCCAAACCCCTAAGCTGAATTACAGTAAAAAAAAAAAAAACTTCACATGAATTAATACCTAAAAGGAAATAAACTAAATAAAATAAATAGCAAATAAATGAGCTCCTTTTTGGGGGACTCACCCCTTTAATCTTCAGACGGGTCACAGTGTTGATGCTTCAGTGGGTTTGAGGTTAACAGATCCGCTCTGTTGTTTCAACGAAAACAGACATTTACTGAAGCACCTAATGTTGATGGTGTTTCCTCTTTATACCCAACAATGATGTCAGGTGTGTGTGTGTGTGTGTGTGTGTGTGTGTGTGTTCCTGCCGCCGAGCCGTACAGGTGGTCTGCAGAGATGCTGTGGAATGTTCACCAAAGATGTCCATTTTTATTTTTCCTTTAAACATTGAAGCAAATGGAACTATTTTTAAGGAGAAGAACATTACAGATGCAACGATTGTTCAGCATTTTCTGGCTTTGCCTCGAGTTGTGTGCGTTTATTGACTGAGGTTTCTTTGAGTTGATTTCATCAGAACTGGCTGGTATTTCTGTGTTCTTGTCAAAGATGGATGTACTGCTGTATATATTGTGACATTCCCAGAAACTGAGTCAACATACAGTGTTTGTTGCTAATATGTTCATTCTTCACTCAGAAACATCATGCAACATGTTTTTCGTCAAGGACTTTATTCTGAGCAGAAACATAAGAGTGTGAGAAACGAAGCTCTAGTGGCCTTGTAGAACGTAACCGTGATTTGAGCAGGAATTTCTGCCTTTCTGAAGGGCCTCTACAGTATGAGAGTGTGAGAAATCTACAGTACTGAACTGTAATGATGAGTGACTATAGAGTCTCCCTTCGCTCTAATGGAAAACACTCCTGGAATTAATAAGCACAGTCTGTTCTGCATTATCGTGGCTCAGCAAAAAGTACTTTTTTCTGTGAGTGACACTTTTCAAGACAGAAGACTTGTGGGGTTTTTGTACACCATCTTTAATTTTTTTCTTGTCAACTGTCAAGAACCGAGTTTTCCATCTCTGCTTCCACCGTTACCAGGAAATTAAGATGGTGCAAGATACCAGTGATGATGTCATAACATACTTGGTTCCATCTGAGATGGAACCTTTATTCTGTTCATTTTATTTGTGGGGGTCCTGATCTAACCGTTTCTAATCGTCCTGTGATTTGGTGACTGTACACTTGAGTCTGGCAGTGGTCTGACTTTGTGTGGAGCTCGACCCACCCAGCTCAGCCTCGTCTTTTGCCTGCCTTGCTAATATCCACAAGAGTCACCTGCATGAGAAACTTCACTGAAGCTGCACCCAGCATGATGACTCCTCAACAATGGGCCTGTATGTAGAAAAGGAGAAAAGATCTATATATGCGTAAAAAAAGAGAAATTAATTAAAAAGATCTTAGTTTATGTTGTACATTGGTGTTGTTTTTCCCCTGACTCTGGTTTATTTAGTGTGTGTGTGTGTGAGAGAGAGAGAGAGAGAGAGCTTTAACTAATAAATTGATATATTTAGTCTTAACTTTAAATTATTGGACTGTTACATGTTACTCTGAGCCCATGAGAAGAAACTAAATTGACGGTGTTTGGCATCTGGTGGATGATTTGCGTCATTGTAAACGGCACAGATCCTTATTTGTGCTCATTGTCATGATGAATCTTGTTTGTGCTTCCACGTTCCTTTCTATAAATCACAGTTAAGTCATGTTAAGTCATGTTAAGTAATGTTAAGTAATGCCTCTTAAAACGTAACAGCTGAAGCTGTCAATCATTTACCATTTAGTTGTTAATTCACAAAACTTTGTTACACATGCTAATCTTAGTAAAGTGCAGGGCTTTGTTATGACTGTTGCCTAATAGTTCAGATAAACCCAGAGGCAACATCCACATACGTTTCTCAAACACATTTAACTTAAGCACATAACTTCATTCCTCTTCATTGGTCCCTGCGTTCCTGAAAGGTTAACTCCCACAACACCATTTTTCAAACTGTCAAGTGACTTTATTTTTGGTTAATCTGGGAATTGTTAGTGACACACAGACACTTGTGTACAAGTTTCTATTGCATCTGAAATCTGGACAAGCTGCCGTCTTCATACGTCACAGATCATCATGTTTCTCATGTTCTCTCAGCAGCATCTTGGCCTTCATCATGTTCTGCAGCACTGCACACAAACACAGACATGAACTTCTGACTGGTCACAGTCACACATTAGCATCAGCTCTGGCTGTAGCCGTGAGCTTCAGTAAACAAACAAACCGTCACAACAAACAAACAATCTGACTGACTGCCGCAGAGGTTCTGAGTGAAGCTCATTACTCACAGAAGTCCATGTCTCCCGGCTCGTACGCGTACATGCGGTTGGTGTACTTTCCTACAATATCAGCCCTCACAGTCATCGAGGGATCTGGATAAAATGAGTTAGACAGACATCAAACATTATTTTTATGACGTTAGGCCGCTTTTCAGATTCAAACTCTTCTACTACATATAAATATATACACTGTTGTAGAAATGATTGAAATATTATAAGTTCATTCTAATTGGAGTTTTTAAATACAACTAACCCACAAACAGGATTCTGGGGACATAGAAACCATCAGGGGCCAAGTTTTGATCTGTGGTCTCATGCTGAAAATCACAATAAAACAATATCATCACACCTTTATTTAGTTATTCACTCTAATATCTGTTGAGTTTACTTTCTGTTTGTATTATGCTTATGTTTGTATTAACCACTAAGTTGAGCATGATGAAATCTGATTGGGCCATCTTCTGCACAGCCTGATGTTCAGTGAAAGCCTTTTTCAAAGCTAAGAGATTGAAACACAGTAAGATTCATACATTCATATGAAAATGTACAAACTTTACTGCAAGCAAAACCTAAAGTAAATGTTCTGTGTCACATAAAGAGTTTAAATGTCATCATTTATTCAACCTCAAATTGTTCCCAGCCAGTATCCTTAGATTATTCCATGGAATAAAATAATATAACAGCACACAATTTTGGATGAGAAGGTGAGTAGTGAAAATAATGACATTGATTTTGTGTGAAGTCAAAAGTAAGATTGATGTGTGTAATCTGATAACATTAAATGAACTGTTTTAATGGATCCAAACCTTTAGAATGTGGACAATCTTCTAGGTGATGAATCACCATCAGAGGCTTGTTACTGCAGTAAAACAGAGACACTGTGATTTCTTTCAAATCTGGTGATGCGTGACACACAGGTCAGTGTGGTTTCAAAAGGTACCTCTCAACCATTTTGGTCAAACCCTCTTCATATGTCTGAACCCATGTGATATCATCACCCCATCCTGAAACAACAAGAGACATTTTACTGTAAGATCTGATGTGTGTTTACTGAGTAACAAACGTCGTACGATATCACTTTTAAAAAGACTTTCTTGTGTCTGAAATGAAGAAATTGAGTTGTACCTCTTGCGAGAGTCTGGCTGGATTTTTTGGTTGTTTTCCGTTGAGTGGAGACACCACAGAGGACCAGGAACAGGAGCGCTAAATAAGTGTTCCAGCACTGCATGACTGCAGCAGGTATTAAACGCCTGTGAAGATGCCAGAGGAAGCGATTATTATACATGACTGGTGCTCTGCATGTTAGATGCTTTAGGGGTGGGTCAGCATGTTGCATACCATACTCTGAAATAGATGAACAAGCTGTTGAACCAGAAAAACATGCTTCTGAGAATTTGTTCTACATCACAAATGTCACTTGATTTATCTGGGTGTAATTTAAGAAACTCACTAACCTACAACAACTTTCTAACTAACTTATATCCTGATGATTTTGATTGCTATTGCAATTTGAACTTAACCTAAACAAAACAAGTTCAGTAGAGTTTTCCCTGTGTCACACGTGTTAGAACTGTCACGGTTATGGGTTCAATCTGAAAGGAACACACAGGTAATGATAAATGTACAGTATATCCTGAATACACTGTACTGTAAGTCACTTTAGATTAAAGTGTCTGCCAAATGCCTCACTGCAAATGAAAACAGTTTATGTTGCTTGTTGGAACAGTATGAAATAAACAAAAACATTTTATTTGGAATTAAATGACAAAGGACACAGAAAAGAATCATATATTGACAATAAATATTGACAATAAAAAGAAAACAAGTTAAGACAGCATACAATAAATCATACCAAGAAGTTATGAATTTACAAATGAGAAGAATAAATAAGAACTTACCAGGTGTGACACAGATGAAGCAGATGTCTCTACTGTCCTGTGCCACTTACTCCACTGTCAGTAACTTCTGTCTGTCTTACAGTCACACTGGGTGAAACCTCCCAAACTGGTTTGACATTCAGGAAAATACGAATTCCACACCAGTTCATTTCTGTAGCCAATCACAGAAGCTCATGAGACAACAGACTTTTAAGTTGTAAACAAGCAGGTTTTGTCAACTGATGACGTCTGCATCTTATAGTGAATCTATTCTGTGCTTGTAGTGAAAATCTTACAGTGAATCTATTCTGTGCTTGTAGTGAAAATCTTACAGTGAATCTATTCTGTGCTTGTAGTGAAAATCTTACAGTGAATCTATTCTGTGCTTGTAGTGAAAATCTTACAGTGAATCTATTCTGTGCTTGTAGTGAAAATCTTACAGTGAATCTATTCTGTGCTTGTAGTGAAAATCTTATAGTGAATCTATTCTGTGCTTGTAGTGAAAATCTTACAGTGAATCTATTCTGTGCTTGTAGTGAAAATCTTACAGTGAATCTATTCTGTGCTTGTAG
>JBAJNP010011087.1:1609-12086 GCA_036877545.1 Yasuhikotakia modesta
CACACACACACACACACACACACACACACACACACACACACACACACACACACAGCCATTTAACGTTGTAACAGGAAGAGTACGGATATAAGAGCAGGTCTCAGATCAGCATAAAGTAATTCCATTAGTAAAACAACCAAATGTTATCTGTTATCTGTATGTTATCTGACATACTGCTGTATGATCTAATATCATATGTACATATCATTTAATGTTATACGTAAAAAAAATTACATGCTACTGTCCTCCTTACAATCTAATGCTATACATCATAATCATCACATCTTCTGATGTTTCCTTTATAACCAAATAATAGTATATATCACAGTTACTGCATGCACTTTTGGTTCCATTATAATCTAATGTTATACATAACAATAGTCACATGCACATTTTCACATGAACTATATTACATCTCTTTATTTTGTTATTTCTCACTTCATGTGTTCACAGCTCTGCTCTGAGGCAGCAACCTTTAAGAACAAAAACAAGCATAAAAATATTATAAAAGTCATCCATATATTTTAAGACATATAAATTATATTCACTTCTCAAATCCCATTTATGCTGCTTTAGTAAGTTTTAATAAGTGTGAGCTCTCAAAACGTTCAAGACACACAAATAATACATATAAATGTACAAATGATAAATAAAGCTAAGATCAGCAAAGACCTGAGGGAACTGGATTAGGGTTGCCAGATTGATTAAAATCCATCCAGTGTGTCTGGTTGACCTGTAAAAACCTAAAAAAGTGTAAGGAAAACACACACAGATGAGACAGTAACACTGAGTCCGCGCTTATCTCTGAGGGAAAAATGATTCTCAGCCTATGACAGATCAGAGGTTGTGTTTCTAAAGTTAACACATGACAGAGCGTTTCTCATGAGGGGATACAGCGCCCTTACAAATGACTTCATTAATGTATCTGTGCAAACCGTAACAGCCCACACTGTCTGCAAAAATACTAAAGAAACTCATTTTATATACAAATTCATCCTATGGGGTTCTATATTAATGCATAAGCTACACTGTATTTTAAATAACTAAATACATTTTTCAAGCAGTTATGAGCTGAATATAGATTAAACATTGATTCTAGCTTGTTGACTTGTTGTTTTTTGTGTGTGTGTTTAATAAACAGTTAGCAGCAGAAGAGGGCGCAGGGAGCGCTTACCCACAATGCACTCCGTCTGAGTGTTTGTCTCTTCTGATGCGTTTAATGGAACAGTTAGGAGGTCATTGCTCTGCGTTTAGGTTATTGATTGTTTTAAAGCACTTTCTCTCTTACCAGTGTGGTGCTGTGTCATAAAAAACAGAAAAAGAGAAATGCTGAACACAAAACATGAAAACCTGAAACAGCTACAAAGATGGAACTAAACACCACCTGAGCAAAAAACAGAACCAATTACAATAACAAATGAGATCTCTTTAATATCTCAGATTTCTCCTGGACAGCAATGACCTTCAGTGAAGACATTTTGTTTAGCACCTCTATACAAACACTGTGTGAGCTCAACACTGGGGTTTTTATCACATCTCCAGAGATCTCAACAATTTCTCAAACTGCTCTTTGAATTGCCAGGTGACAGATCTCAGAATAAACATCGAAAGTCAATGATTTCTGTGATTTCTGTCAATGATCAATGATTTGTCTGCACTGCGTGTTTTGTGATGTTTGTACGTGTGTGATTGCACTTGATGTCTATGTAGGCTGTGTCTTATGTGTCACATTGTGTCTGTTATATGTGATTGGATAACAAAACAAGCTTCTTGCCTCTGGACTTGATCTGAATGTGATGTCTGTTATTCTAATGGAGAACCTCACATATATGATGTGCAGCTTTAACTCTGAGTTTGATCTGATGGAAAAACGTCTCTAGATGAACCTGATAGTGAATGATGAAGGAAAGCTGGTGTTTCTGTCAACGACAGAACATAGTAATACAGATCAACAGGAAAACAGAGACATGTTTACAAATACAAACACCTAGAGATACTAAAGTATGATGAGTGGTTTCTGAAATGTTCATACAAAACTTTCTGAAACATTGAACTGTGTAATTATAAAAGATTTCCCCCTTGCAATTATTAATTTTTTTTCCCTATACAATTCCCTGTGCTCCTGTATAGCTCAGTTGGTAGAGCATTGCGTTATTGGCGAAAGGTTGTGGGTTCAATTCCCAGGGAGCCCAAGTACTGATAAAAATGTATAACTTGAATGTATTGTAAGTCGCTTTGGATAAAAGCGTCTGCCAGATGTAAAATATAACAGATTTTTCCCTGTGCAAGACTTTGCTATACAGAATATTAGCATTTTTTATTTAGCACTCACATCTCTTAATTGAATTACGAAAATGAAACTGATTGTAAAATGATTATACAGCAGCTATAAGTAACACTGAGAAATAAATACATTTCTTACAAGTGCT
Source organism: Yasuhikotakia modesta (assembly GCA_036877545.1). NCBI lineage: Eukaryota > Metazoa > Chordata > Actinopteri > Cypriniformes > Botiidae > Yasuhikotakia > Yasuhikotakia modesta. The sequence continues at coordinate 4,039 of JBAJNP010011087.1, forward strand.
GTTTCATACAGGTCATGTTTATTTACAGTGTAAATTACAACGCTAACAGCGTAAGCTTAGACACTCCATTAACCAAAGATTATAAACTCATACATCACTGTTTGAATGAAGAGTACATGAGCTCATCTGATTTGTGGGTGTTTGTGATTAAATACTGAGATTAAATCTGTTTTGCAACATGTTATAACATTTGTTTATGCTGAATTTGTACATAACATAAATTAATTTTACAGTAAGGAGTTGACCTGACCTGAATGTTGTTCTTCATATTCTGAGATGTTATACAGTAAAAACACATCACCCAGATGTGAGCTACAGTAAAATACACCAGAGATCATCATACAGTGGCTCAGATGGCAGAAAGAATCAGGAATGTACTGTACATGTGAGGGTTGTGTTGTGAATCACATCATTTGACGGCAAGTTTTCTTCAGTCAAAAATCTTCAAACTGTTGATTCACAGATTTGATGCTTATGTTTGGAGATGTCCGAGCACAACTGTTAAAGCAAAGTATGCTTGTTTCTCCAAAACAAAAGTCCCTTTACCAGCGAAGGATGTTTTAAGAGCCCTGCAAGACAAAAGATGACAGCCTGACAACGGTTGCGATTGTGTGATGGAGTGACCCTCACACTGATGACCGTAAATGTGAAATGAGTTAGTGAGATGTATAGAGAATAGAGTCACTGTAGATTCTCCAGTGAAACCCTCACAGCTTTCCTCAGACACACAGATGACTGATGTGAAAAGAAACATCTGCATTGAAACGTGTGTCCAGATGCTGCAGGAGATCCTTCATGATGTTACCAAACACAGAAAGACAAAAACACCAACCAAAAGTGGTGGAGTTATTTCAGTGTGAAGACCAGTAGTGGATTTATCACAGAAACATATTTACAAGCCCATATCTCTGCCCTTCATTATTGTTCTGTATGTTTTTCTGTATGTTCGGGGACTGTAAATGTCTTTATTATGCTTTGCTGTCATGCTGTTTTGTGTGCAGACTGTCTCTCTGCACTTTGATCTCAATCAAGTCTGTCTTCAGCCCATCTCTTCCATTTTCCTCCTTCAGTGGGAGTTTTCTGAAATAAGAGAATTGAAAGAGACTTTAGCTCCAGGACGCCTTCAGAAGAAATCAGATGATGCTAATGTGAACATGACGCTTCACGCAGAGAGGAGAATTCAGTTATTCACCACAATAATCACACAACAACCTGAAGGTTACTTCACCAAAATCATTTTCTGGAGAACTTTAAACCTCTTACTTATCTTCAGACCTGTTTCTGGAGAACTTTAAACCTCTTACTTATCTTCAGACCTGTTTCTGTAGAACTTTAAACCCCTTAATTATTTTCAGACCTGTTTCTGGAGAACTACTAACCATTCAGGTCTTCAGTGGTGGCTTCAGAGGAATTTTTAGCCATCTTTGAATATGGTTTGTGAGGATTCTAAAGAATCTTGGCTGTTTGTTGGTAAAACAACAGAAAAACATTTAGCTGTCCATTACAACGTTCATCTGCTGAAAAACTTATACCAACCCTAGCTGCTGGTAAACAGCCCAAACGTCTCTAAAAAGTCAATCCAGATTAGAGACCAGTTTCAGTCCAGTTAGGACCAACCAGCTAACATAAACTGGTCTGGCCTGTTTACTTTAAACAGGTTGCTTTGTAAGATATGACTGATTTACAGAGCTGCTCACAAACACAATTCAACCCTAGAGAGAACAGTTCAGATAGCAAACACACGCAACACACTGAACAAAAGATCTGGTTTAATGGATGTATGACCCATGCAAACACACGACACACACCAGACGCATGAACTCACAGATACGCTGCTTTGCCCTCCTCCAGCTCTTTGCTCTTGCCACTGGTCGCTGTTTTCTTGCTGCAGAGCTTGCGACTGATGCACATCAGCAGTCCACACTGACGCAGGAAGAAACAGCTCACATCCACCGACACGAGCAGAAGAAGAAGACCAGACACTACCAGACCCACAACGGCACCCAGACCACTGAAGAGTGAGTCTGCTGAGAGCAGAGGCACAACACACGGTCAAACACTGTGGAGGGCATGTGCGCTTATCAGACCACAGATCTGATTCCAAACATCAGACGCTTCTGCAGGTTTGATCTTTGAGTGGTATGCTTCACTTTAAAGATATGCATTTGGATAGACCAAAACCAACCCTTTTATATGAACTTTTATCTGCGTGACTTTATAAGTTGACAGTGATTCTGTTTCTGATGTGTTTGGTGCACACGTGTTCCTGTCTGAAACTCTTTCAATTATGTGATGATCTTTATATGAAGCATGAAGTTCTGAGGTGTAAAGTGGTTTTGATAATTTGAGTAAAGATGAAAGATTCACACACATTTGTGCTGGAAACACAAAGGACCTGTGAGTTAAGGTCAGAGATGCTAAAGATACTGAGTTAATATCATTTCACTGATCTCACAGAGAAACACCTCAGAGCCCAAACACAGAATCAAAGAGGCAAGCAGAAATCAGGAGGACACAGAAAACACTAGATAACAAGTCTGAAGTATTTAATGGAACTTCAAGATGTGTCTGTGCAGCAAGATCTTTGATGAAATGGCAGGAGGTCTAAAATGTCATTGTACTGAATTCAGCACGTTCATTTAACATTCAATGTGAAGACAGGTCACACAGCTGTATGAGAAGCTGTTTAAACTTTATCACAAGTCTGTAAAAACAATTGCCATCAATGGTCAGTTTTCCCTTCAAGACACAAAACAAGCATAATATTGATATTTTCAATGCAGTCATGACCAGAAGATACCAGAGACCAGAGATCTACATAAGTTTATTTCTGACCTGTTTCTGAGTTCATTACACTACACTGACACTATCTGCCCACAGAGCCGTATATGACTCACAAAACACTCTGATAATGGCTCTCAATGGAGAAATATTCTTCCATTATAATATGTTCAGATCGAAGCTTGTATTACAGCTTCCCAGTAACATCCCCAGATTCTGGATGTGTAACAGAAATTAAGTTCAAGTTCAATTTTATTTATAAATTAACACCTAATCAAAGCAACATTTTAAACACAAAACACTATTAACACTCTTAATACTCTTTCTATTGTTCCTACGGTATGAAACCTGCAGAGATTAAGTACTTTAGCTTAAATCTCTGTACTTTAATCAGAATTATACAAAAAATCTGGTTTTAGTCTGGAGGACAGTCGTGTACCTGTGATGTCTGGTTTCTGAGGCATGAGGAACTGGAAGTAGGTGGGCTCTGACAGGCCTTTCAGGTTGCGTGCTGTGATCTCCACATTGTAACGTGTGTTCCACTCAAGCGGCTGCAGCAATGCAAAGTCAGTCATACCGGAAACCAGTTTGGTCATCCACTGCTCCTCTTCATCCTGTGAAGAGAATGTAGAATATAGAAACTGGGATTACCCTGCTGGGGTAATCAGACCAGTGTGAATGTGCATGCTGGCAGTTAATGCTGGATAGTCCTGGTTTGAAAGATTACCACAGAAGAAAAGGTTCACAGGTTTCCATACAGTTTCTGTTTTGGATGAACTGTTGCTTTGAGCTTATTATAAGCAGTAACTTCCCATACTGGTATAATAGAAAGTGGTGTGAGTCAGTAAGATGAAGATACACTCACTCAGAGCTGTAGTGAGGGACTGTGATCTGACACTCACCGTCTTGTATTTAATGATGTACTCCACGATTGGCATCCCACCATCATCCTGTTTGATCAGGCCGAGTCTGTAGGCTTTAGCCACACCCCTCTGCCCGTGAACGGCGGGAGGACTGGGCTCACCTGCAGAGAGCAGCAGAACATCTTTAGGAGAACATCTACAGCAAAACATCTACAGCAGAACATCTACAGGAGAACATCTACAGCAGAAAATCTACAGCAGAACATCTACAGGAGAACATCTACAGCAGAACATCTACAGCAGAACATTATGTGAAAGCTTTAAAAACTACAGAAACTTGCAATACTGTCATAAAACTGCAGCTTTATTTTTCTTAGTTCTTAGACTTAGTTCTGTACACTAAATTCTAAATAAATACATTTCATATATGACCGATACAACTATATACAGCAGCTACAAATCACCACGGCAACTGAGTTTTAACACATCCAGCCGACAGTGAAGAGGCAGAAAGAACAGGCTGGTCAGATACAGAAACAGATTATAAAGAAGAGCAAATTCTCACGGATGGCTAATGTCTGGAAGACCTCTGTACGGCTGAACTCTCCTTGACCCTTTCCATTTACAGCCGCCACTCGCACCTCATACGTGGTGTTGGGCTCCAGGTTCACCAGAACTACTGTCGCTGAGAGAGAGAGAGAGAGAGAGAGAGAGAGAGAGAGAGAGTTGGAAATCCAGTTTTATTGAAATGAAAGTTTCTGATTCTGTCATGTTCACCACAATAATGAAAATAGTGTCTCTAAAATCCACACACTGCATTTTTCTGTATTTGTGTTGCAGTGAAGAGAAGAAAGAAGGCTGATAGTTTAGCAACTATATTTTTTATGGTGAATTCTTGCTGGTAAAGCTAGTTAAGAAGTCTGACATCATCATACCAGCATCCCACACTAGATATCTCAACTCCACCACACTTTTGTGTCATGTTCCCAGTGTTGTTCAGCAGCAATAATTTGACAGCATCTGTCTGAGACTGAAATGATTCTATTCCTTCATTTACATGAGAAAGCACTAATAACAATTAACCCTTAATGATCACTGTTACTGTACTTAGTAACTGAAGATTAAAATAGAAGTAACATTGTGATGTGACTGAAGTTATGACACCAGACTGAAAATGCTGCTTTAACTCTTTATTTGAGCAAATTTACTTCTCCATGACAACAATGGGATTAAAAAGGAGACTTAAAAGAGATCAGCCGGGTGAGTTCTAAGCTCCCTTCTTTAGAGATGCCATATTTGTAAAACCCTGCATGCTTTGCACATCTTCAGCTGTAAACGTTCCTCACCATCTGAGACACACATTGCATCACTGTTGCAGTGCTGATCTTCACACGATGACACTTATGTACTTATGTTAACACCCACATGTACTATTAAAATCTACTAGACCCCTGATGTGACTATTAAACAGTTTCATACTTCTACCGTTTTTTAGAACATCTGAGATGACGTTGGTTCCTAAATAAAACATTCATATATCTTTAATTTATAACTCTCCTATGAAAGCTGTGAGCAATAACACTTCATGCAATAACTCATGTGACACTCACTCTGAACTCCATGTGATCTGACTGTCCTCCAATCAGGTGAGCTGATGTCCTTGTAATTGATGATGTAATAGCTGATGGGAACGCCTCCATGTGAGTCAGGCTTTATGAAGGTGACTGTGGCGAGACGCTGGGATACGGCTGTCAGTCTCACAGAGTACGGGTTTGAAGGAACATCTGGTGCAGAACACAGTGGAAAGCAACATTTATTTATTATTTAGCAGCATTTGGAACAAATACATTGAAGATCTCAATTCGGTCAAAACTTCACACAACTGATTCAAGAAGAAACCTAATTCATTTACTCTCCCACTAACTCTACCCCTAAACCTAACCCTCATTGAGTTCTGCTGTTTTGTAAATAAGCATCATTTAGTGTGTTTTATAATAAAAGTCCCTCATGGGGACCCCTGGCTGCCCTCCACAATGTAAGAGTCTGGGTATCTTTCCCTCCTTCATCTTCCTCAAAATACAACTAGAATCTCTTTTTTCTTAAAAATTGACATGTACAGACTTAACTAGGTTACTGAAGGTCAACACATACCTGCCTGTGCTAATATAAACTCCTGGTATCGAGCGCCAATGTTGTTTCTGGCTGTGCAGTTGTAGCGTCCGAAATCCCTGTCTGACAACGGCGTGACCTGAGGATAAACAACAAGACGTGTGAGGAGAATTATAAAACAGAGGGAGAAATATTCAATACTGAATGTTACTGCCACACTCAAGCTGTGATGTAACTGAAGATGCACATTGTTTAATTACATTCTCTACGACAAAAGTCATGTGCAGCACTTGTGTGCGGTACTGTGAAACGCCACAGAACCTGCAGAAGTGACCGTCCCTCAGCAGTGTGGATGTGGATGTTGCTGGTCCCCTGACTGGAGATGGTGAAGCGCTCTCGTCTCCACAGCATTGTGGCCGGAGGGTTGGACCTCACGTCACAGCTGATGTTCACTGGATTTCCCTCCCACGAGTAGAAGATGGTTTGGCTGATCTGAAACTTTGGTGCATCTAATTAAAGAGAGAATAAAGTTACAGAAAGTCCATTCAGTCATCTAGACCATCTAGTCTGTCATTACAAACGAGGTACAAGAAGCTGTTTTTAGTGGAATAAGTATACATTTAAATATGCTCATGCTCATTCATAAATCAGTAAAACAAAGTCACGCTTCATGTGAGCGTTATATTATCTGTAGTCAACAACTTAACAAACAACTTACACTATATAAACTATAAATTAAGACATACTGAAGCACCAGACAAAACTAAAACGGTTCAACGTTGCATGAGGGTCACAAAAAACAAACGACATGTACACTGTTCTTAGGTTAAAGTCCTACACCTGCAAACAATTAAAAACCTGAGGAATTCATTACGCACAAAAAATGTTGTTGTTTAATATATCTTGAATAATGGCAAAGGCCAATAAAGAAAAATGATTCCTATTTGGAGGAATCAGGAAAACAATGTTTGCGAGCAGTGAAATACTGAGGTGTTAAAGCCCAGAGAAACAGAGAAGGGCAAACCCACCTTCTCTTCATGATGTCATACTCACATTCAATATCCAGGAACATGCTCTTCTGATGGCCCCCGATCCTGCTGAGAGCCTCACAGTCGAACCGGCCCCAGTCTGACAGCTGAACACCGCTGATGGTCAATATGGACTTTCCATGTCGCCCGCGGACCTCCACGCGTTCATCCTGACTCTAAACGAAACTAACCCATTTCAGTTACTGAAACAAACACCGAGCGACCTTGTTTTCAGAGAGACAATATGAACAGCATGGCTGCTCCACTACAGTTATATTGTGCTCGTGATATCTGTGCTTGCAGTGAGACAGAGAAGTTTGAGTATAACTGACAGATGTGATGAGCGTTATGCGACACGGGCGTTTACTGATGACTACACATTTGACCTCAATGATCACATTTCTCCTCAATGATCTGCATGTGATGTTTGATTCATGGTTACATGCTAAGGTGTGATATACCATCATATCTCCATCAGTGAACGTCTGTCCATCACTGGCTCGTCTCCAGGAGATCTCAGGCAGTGGTTCACCTGCAGCTGTACATGAGATCATAGCAGCACTGCCTTCCACTGCAGTTACATTCCTCAGCTGAGTGATGTGGGGCTGAACTGAACCCACACATATACACACACACACACCCACATACACCCCCCCACACACAGAGAGAGACAGAGAGAGAGAGAGAGAGAGAGAGAGAGAGAGAGGTTTAGTTAAAAGATTTGAGTCACTGCTCTTCAGTAACTGGAACTTTTCCTCAGTGTTATTTTGGTGGATAATTGCTTTGAATTACATCTCAATTTTCAGCAAAGCAAAGTTCTGTCTGATACGCCTCCATCACACTTACAGAAACTCTGAAGAAGTTAAACCTATTTTAAAGACAGTGTACACTATTTACTTTAGTATTCATAGACTGTCATTTATACAACATTTTATATGTATTCATTTGTCACTTTTTCCAAAGCGACTTACAGCAAATGTCTACATTTTTATCAGAACTTTTGTTCTCTGGTTTCAAATCCACAACCTTTGCACTGCTAACACAACGCTCTACAGGAACAGCTACAGGAACAGATAATAAAAGACAGCACTGTTAAACTGTATATAAAATTATATGTTGATATAAATCTACATAAAAATTCACTGATAAACACTGCTGGGTCGTAGTGTGTTTCTGTGTCTGTGTGTGTGTTTCTGTGTCTGTGTGTGTGTGTGTGTGTATGTTTCTGTGGGTGTTTCTGTGTGTATGTGTCTGTGTGTGTGTGTAT
>JBAJNP010011088.1:0-15362 GCA_036877545.1 Yasuhikotakia modesta
TGTTGTAGTTTATGTTAGGTGTTGTAGTTTATGTTGTGTGTTGTAGTTTATGTTGTAGTTTATGTTAGGTGTTGTAGTTTATGTTGTGTGTTGTAGTTTAGGGTGATGCATATAGAGAACATGTATAGAGGCATCTCACAACTTTTTGATGAACCTCAGACAGGTGGAAGTCTTCGACTGTAAGTTTGTTGTAGGCAGTTCCCATCGTTTCCTTATTTAAGGCTTAATTCCCTGGGAACCGGTGGATCCAGTTGAGGGTTTCATTCTCCCGAGCGTGACACGCTTTGACCAGAAGTGAAGTTTCAGCGCTTTAAGCCCAGAGGAAATAACGCGTGAAATGGAAAAGCTGGAATCAAACAAAGAAATCAAACCACACAAAGCCAACAAGCTGCTTCCTAACTTCTCTGCCTTTTCGTTTGGGCGCAAGATAAATATGAACTTCAGTGAACTTCAGGACTAAAACCCTGAAAGCATTTGCCGCTGGAAATAAAGGCGCTCTTGAGTTCACACGAGGATTTCTTGGGACGCTTATCCGACTTGCGTTTTAGCAAGAGGGAGACAAAAAGGTAAAAGTTTGTCCTAAGTTTAGCGTTTAGTGCAGCCATCTTATTTTAAACCAATCCTTCAAAAGGTTTAAGGGTGACATTCTGTATTATAATGGCCTGAGAACTGATTTTAAGTTCAATTCTAGAAGGTAAAGCCTTTATCTTTTACCTGGTATGTATCAATCATAACTGGTATGTTTGAGTAACTCTGTATCCATGTGGGTTAATATTGTAACGTTTGTGGTGGTTTAATGGGTGGAGGAAACATTTACTCACCAGTATACAGCAACATTGAAATACTTACATTTAAATATTCAATCATTTGATGATGTTTTTCTCGGACTGACTCAAACAGCGTTTCTTCATGATGCTTCACAAACGTCAGTGTATTTTTTAATCTGTCATATCAGTAAAACTGATGTTTCCACAGGTCAATTCTAGAACATTTAATGATTAAATCCATCACCAGATTTCACAAGTTCTTTCTCTGTTCTGTGTGTTTTTGAGTTTAACGTGTCGAGGTTTAGATCTAACAGTGAGGCCTCATGTCAAATACACAACTGAGTGGAAAACTGTGTGGAAACATTTTATTTTTTATGTTTGCATGTACGATTTAATCAGGAAGTTTATCTAAAACTGCACAAGACCAGTAATAAATATGTTATTTGTGATACACAGAATATATTTTAAAGTACACAGAGCAGGGGTAGAGATGTTTGCGTTCAGCACAGAAGACAGCATTGTGCCGTTGCTTGTGTTTGAGCATTTTTAAACACATTACTCCAGAAACTGCAGAATTTTTATCATATAGTTTAAGAGAAAAGAGTGCGCAATGTAAACAATTATAGGCAAATTATTATGTCATTTTGTGGTTAATGGAGTGTCTAATTGTATTGTTTATTGCATATTTAAATATGTGCTGCCATTAAGAACTGTTTTGTCAGAACTGTTTCAGTGATCTCCTATAGACTAATTCATCTAATTCAGTAAAATGACTCATTTAGTAAAATTGCTTTTCTCCTCAGTTCTGCCCAGACGTTAGACATGGAGACATCAAATGGCTTTATTGCAAGTAAGTTTTTTGTGCACATCTGGATATTTGTATGTATTTTATGTAAAACGTTTTTTATTGAATAGTGATGCTGGTTTTGTTCTTTAAGACAGTATTCGTTGCACATGTAGTTTTGCCTGTGCTTGACTTCTGCTGAAAGGACATCATCACTCCAGTCAGTCAGAGCACAAACAAACCTAAAATAATTTGTTTCTCCAGCACCGTGTTCCCATCACCTCAGCTGTGCGTCTGTTCCTCAGGGTTTACATTCTGTACAGTTTCATCAACTGTACAGTTAAAGTCAGACACGTGTTTTCATGACACACTGAACCAAAATTCTCAAAGGATCGTCAAGTAATGTTTTCCAACTGGTTCAAGTAAAACGTTATTAATTATAAATGTATTTGGTTCTGTACATATGTTTCATATTCATATTATGTTAGACGTGTAAATCCAGCAGCACTGTGGGGTGTCTGCAGCCGTACACTCACGTCTGTGTAAATAAGTGCCATGAACAAGCACACAGACCCACTGAACAGCTAACTGCATCTGTTTTTGACTCCCCTTGAGATCTGTTATCTGTGCTTCAGTACCAGGTGCACAGTGGTACCTTCCAGTCTGTTAACTACCCCAGATTCCCTCAGATGGAACGTGCTGATAAAGTGTTATTCAAATGAACATTTCTGCAGGTGTCTTGGAAAGATACATTTACAGCTTAACTTGGTTCCAAAGACTCAAAGACAGGCATGTTTCTGTTGTCATTATGTTTCCACTGTTGTATTGCAGATTACTTTATGTTGAATTCAAATGAAGCTAGACTGACATTTTCTGGGAAATTGGACCCGGCAGCTGTGAATCAGGGCGAGATGAGACGGTTGTGTTGATTTAGAAGTGAAGTGAGTCTGGTGACACTGGTGTTCAGTGTCATTTCTGATAACCACCTGAAATCACAGTTTAATACTTCAGTCTGTGTATCTGTTACTGATATGCAAATAACAGCTTGTAAAATCCAGCAGTTTGTTTTAAAGCCAGTTCAGTGACGGCAGTGGGAATGTGTTTGATATGGATGGTGTGTTGACAAACAGGATAAACCTGATCTGAGCGTCTACAACATGCCACAACCAATTGCTGTCTTTCCTGGGAGCTCTGATCCTGGTGAAAACATACTGAATGGTGTAAAGAAATGATGTCTGCAGCTGAGGGGTGGGGCTAGGGAGGAGAAAATCTGATGAGCTCAGTGTGAAATCATTACACTTCTGAAGAGTGTGTTTGTTTTTTATTAGCACTGCTTTCTTTCAGCTGAGGCAGGTGTGACTTTAAATGTGTGGCTCAGCCGTTGAGCTTCACTTTGTTTCCTCAGAGAAACTCAGTTGCCAGATGTTATGTTTTAAGAAGTTTTAGGTTGTTTCCCTAACAATGATTCCTTGATTAGAAGAACAGTATTCAAACTGTTTTAGGTTCTGTAACATTTTTAAACGTTCCAACAGGAAATGAAGGCTGAGCCACTCTCAGTTTTTTTTGTGAGAAGATAAGCTGTATAAAAATCCTGCTCTTTTCTCATTAAATGCAATTTCTTCCAGAAGAACGTGATATTACTTCATTGCGTGGGCCGTGAGTCAAAACTCCCCCACTTATTTTCCTCAGAAACTGGGCCTCAGTGAATGATGTGAGTGAGCTGGGATCTGTATCAGACTCAGCAGAGCCTCAGGTCAGACCTGCTGTCAGTCCTGTAGTCTGTGGGTTTTCAGCATGTATCACTGCACGGAGGCTGTTTTATTAACAACTGTACCCCACTGAGTGAACAAATAAAACAACATTATAAAACCCTGAACAAGAAACTGTCCCAGAAATGTATCATTTGACAATATGATGCTTATCACACTTCTGTTTAGTTTATGCCTGAGACAGGATTGTCTGCTAGTCGAATATTCATTCTGCTAACTAGTCAACTACAGAGCTGTAGTTTATGTAGATTTATGTTTTCTGATTTTAAATAAATACATTTCACTTTTTACTGCTTTACTGTTCTAGTTCGAAAAGGGTCAAGGGCTCTCAGTCAGAGTGACAGAGTCTGTCCTGCTGGGACAGAACAGATATCAGCCCACACGACTTTATACTAATGCATCTTCAGGTCTGTTCATCACAGAATCACTTAAATGATCAATGCAAATTCTGTAAGTAGTGTTTTTAAACCCATAGCCTGTTTAAAGACAAGCAGTATTATATTTCCCATTCGGAATGGTTGAGTTTGGGGAATTATGCAATTAGTAATAGCTGGTTGTGCAGACATGTTGAGCGGTGTGATGCTGTACTGAGTGTTTGTCTCTGAAGAGGAAGCAGCAGTCGCTTCTGAATGGACAGGTTGTTTCCTGAAGCTGTTAAAGTAAATTCTGTCTGAAGCTTTAATAAGTTCCTGCACTTACAACTTTAAACAGTGAAGTTCAGGATCAGTATGTTCCTGTTTTAAAGCTGCAGTCCAAAAAAATAGTTTGTGCAAATACACATGACAGTGTTCAACACAATCCTGATTCACAAGAGAACGTTTAGAATGGTGAGTTTTCATTTGAGCTGTCTAATTTAGAGCTAAGATTATTTGAAGGATGTAAAGTGTTAAACTAAGAAATGCACTGGAGTTTTAACAAGTGGGGTTCAGTATAATTGTTTGAGGTTATTAAAAGCACATATTTCAGAAGTCAACGGCAGAAAGACAAGTAAGAAATAGAAAATGATGACGAACAATGAAGATTCCAATGAAGTAAAAGTTTATTGAGCTGTTGCAGTACCAAAGTACATGTAGCATTCAGGGTTTAGCGGCGTCAGAATGAACATTGAGTAATGTGAACATGAACATTTAGCCCCTGTGTATACTGGGTTTTACTTTAAATGTAAATTAACGGCTGAGGTAACAGCGATTGTCTCCCGTTCCCAGAGAAAATGTTTCCCCTATGATCACCCAAATGTTTACCTGAATGTGTATTACAGCCACATATCCCTGCCATCAAAGCTGATTCATCATCAGCGCACTTGTTTCCGTCTGTCTCCTAGGTAACGGCAACTGCTCTCCCAGGAAGGAGAATTCCAGTTTGTTAGTGAACCTGTTGGCCAGCACTCCCAACAGCCAGCGTTCCCAAAGCCCTGATTCTCCCGCTGGTGAGTCCACTGCCACAGTAACCTTCTCATGGACACATTTCAACAGGAAAGCTACTGTAGGTCTGCCACAGTTAACACAGTGACAACACCGTTTTGTCAGAGGGTTACAGTGCATTTAAGCAGTACATTTTATCAATGCATGTATTGCCAGGAAACCACAACCTTTGCGGTGTTAATGCAGTATTCTACCAGTTGAGATATAAGAGTATTTTCACAAGAACGTGTTTTTAAATGAGTCTTGTAAAAGAAGAAATGAGCGTGCATGGGTTGAAGGACGGCTCGCGTGTTATCTACAGTCTGACGCGATGGACAGTTTGTGACTCTCCCTTCCTCAAAGTAAAAACTAGTTGTTAGACTGAGGACCTGTCAGCATGATGCTGCAAAACAGCTAAGTGTGTGTGTGTGTGTGTGTGTGTGTCGTGCCTCCGTTTATCCTCTTTGAACAGTTGAGGATGAGGATTCTGTAAGTTGTCCAGGCAACCATTTCAAGTTAAGTCAGCTGCAGCCATCTCAGATAAAAATGTGCATGCTAGAGAAGAGAAAACAAAAACGTCTGTCTGTTAATGCATGATAACTGATGAAGAGTATCGAATGGATTTGCACTGCTCTGAAAGAGTCTGTTGTCATGACACCATGAGGTAAAACAGTATTCTGTGTTAATGTGTTACGTTAGTTACAGTATTCTGTGTTGATGTGTTACGTTAGTTACAGTATTCTGTGTTGATGTGTTACGTTAGTTACAGTATTCTGTGTTGATGTGTTACGTTAGTTACAGTATTCTGTTTTGAACTATTTCTGAAGTTTTTACTTTAGCCCCACAGAAAAATATTTCTCATTTAGAAAAAAAGTCTTTTTATGGAAATTTTACCTAGATGCTGTGTATCGTCCGATCACTCCTGCATGACTAGCTTTACAGAGATATGTCTGAATAATAGTCTCAAGGTTACAGCTAAATGTGAAGCTTCTGTGATGTGTTCGTGCAGCAGTAACAGTCAGAAAGGAGAAAGGAACTGAAGAGGAGACGGAGAGACGGCCCGCTCCGGATGAGGCGGGTCACAGTGGAGAGGAAGGATCGGGATTGGAGGATCCCATGATTGACAGTCCAAACAACCTACAAGACGCCGGACCAGGATCAGAAGTGCAAAGTGAAACAGGAATAAGACAGACAAATAGTAAATATAATGATGTGTTTTACATTTTTATTTAAAATGTTTACAGTTTAAAAGGGACTTTTTTCAGGTGTAGAGACTTAATCTGATGGAAATTTTCGCAAACACTTTCTCAGCTAGGCTTTGTGAGCGCTTGTGTAGAGTAAAGACAGCATGTTTAAACCATTTGTAATAATAAAGCATGTCACGCTCGCTGTGCCTGCTCTCGTTGATGGGCTAAACTGGTCATGGTGTTCCTCACAAAGACACCTGTGTGTGTGTGTGTGTGTGTGTGTGTGTGTGTGTGTGTGTGTGTGTATACACGTATCATTGTGTTGTTCTGTCCATCAGGTGACCGGCCGTTCCAGTGTAACCAGTGTGGAGTTTCATTCACTCAGAAGGGGAACCTGCTGAGACACATCAAGCTTCACACTGGAGAAAAGCCCTTCAAGTGTCCTTTCTGCAGTTACGCCTGCCGTCGCCGTGATGCCCTGACCGGACACTTGCGCACACACTCAGGTGAGACCCTCATACCTGAGCCAGTTTGCTTCTCTAGCATAGACAGAACTTTTAGAAGCACAGCATTATAAATGAATGATTTGGGTGGTATGATTTCTCTCTGCTCTAGCTGTGCACGCGGTGTGGATGTTTTGAGATGGGTGTGTTGGCTGAGTAAGTTGAGGACTTGCGCTGATACAGTACAATTGATAGACAGTTACATGAGATGAAATGTCATTCTCATCACACAGTTTCCTGTTTTTAACCCAAATGGATGCGGTTTAGAGGGCTTGAATGCCATCTGCTTGTATTTGCATTTGAGATTTTTTTTCTCCAAACTGCTGCAGGAACTGGTTTGGAACAGCCGGATGGATGCAGAAAGAGTTTGATAAAGGTCTCGTGTCCTTTCAACATATTAGTTTTTGTCCAGGTGTTGTAACAGTTCAATGTTAGCAGAGTTTTGTTCATGTGGATGCACAGTATTCCTCCAGAACATCTGCATTCTGAAGCACAAATCTGCAGCCTCATGGTATACATATCAAACGTGATGACAGGTGTAATTTGGGAGACGAATACAGTCACACACACATATACAGATCCTTTAACATATTGACTGATACGAGTGGCACACATCCTTGCCTGCCTGCCTTTACTGAGTTACCATCAAAAACAAAGAAAGAGCAAGTTATCAGGTTTAGTTCCTCTTGAGTTGAGTGAGTTACATCAGTGGCTTAAGCCAGTGGCATCAGTGGCCATTTTCATGTAGATTTTAAACTTGCAATATCCCAAGTAATCAAGTATATATTTGTGTTCTTTTTAAGTAGTTCAGCAAACTACACAATAAAGCGGATTTTTTGTGATCTGCAGGTAGTTCCATTCAAAGCTAAGCTAGTTTGTTTGTGCCATTACTGCCAGGCATTTGTGATCCATGCTTTTCTACAGCTGGGACACAATCTGCACTATGTTAATGTTATCTGCAGGTCAATTCACACATCTCCTTAGTAGCTGTTTTCTTCAGTCAGAAAGCACTACAGAGCTTAAAGAGTGTAACAGAAACGCCCGGGGTGTGTTTTCAGCTGGCACACATTACAGGTAATCCCACAAGCTTTATGAATCATTCTGAAAGTCCCGTCCACCAGAGAACTGCCCACAGCGTTTGCAGCAGTCTGTGTCATGTGCTGTCAGGCTGGCATAAGAGCAGAGGTAAGAATGGGCTAAATCAAATAACATTGCAGATAATGTGTGAATGAGCTGTGCTTCAGTCGCAGGCCAGTGTAAGAACAGTCACTGGTACTGGCCTTTGGCTCACTGGAAGGAGCGCTGCTTGTTCCTGCTGCTGTGTTTGGCGGTTTGGGACTCACACTGACCTGCCGTTAATGGAACAGAGACAGTGACTCTCTTCTCATCCAGTTTATTCCTCAGAGACGTTAAAAGCCATAATTTGTGGTTTGATTTGTGTGCCAGTAACCGATCGATGACGATTCTACACGGCATGTTATTGTAAATTCCAGCTCGTCTTGTAGTGGTTTCTGTCTGTGTGGGTTCCACACGGTCCTCTGATGAAGACAGTCTTGTGCTACATCATCACAGATCAGTTACTCACTGATTAAAACTCTGAGTGTCTGAATGAGTAGTTTTGCCTCTTAATCCTTATCTGTCTGTTCTCTGATTGTCTCATTTAGTGGGCAAACCACACAAGTGTAATTGCTGTGGGCGGAGCTACAAACAGCGCACCTCATTGGAGGAGCATAAAGAACGGTGTCATCGTTACCTACAGAGGGCGGACATGGACTCTGATCCCTGCCCTTATACAGGTGTGTGTTGGAGAATGAGATGACTGTTTTCCACTTCATTCATCTAGTTTCATTCCATTTTTTTATATAATTTTTGGAAGAAAAACAGATTTGAACAAAAATAATTTAAACTTTTTTTTTCCTAAGATAATAGTTTAAGATGGTGTACACTTGCTGTTCACGGGGTTTTCTCAGGAGCTGCGATCTAACTTTTTTGGATAAAAAAATGGATAAAAATCAGTTATTGCAGTACAGTGCTCAATATAGCTACACTGATAACTTGTGAGTGGCCAAATCTTAGCTGTCTCAATGTTTTTGCAGGTGAGGTTTCAGAGGAGCAGAGGTGTCTGGATTCAGCAGCGCTCCACCAGCCTCCTGTAATTGAAAGATTACAGCAGGGGAAACGGAAGAGCTCAACGCCGCAGAAATTTGTGGGTGAGTATCTGAGCAGAAGCTATGGTGTACTGTACTTTATTGTACTCTACTGTACTCTACTTTACTGTACTCTACTGTACTGTATTCTACTGTACTGTATTCTACTGTACTCTACTGTACGGTACTCTACTGTACTGTACTGTACTCTACTGTACGGTATTCTACTATACTGTACTCTACTTTACTGTACTCTACTGTACTGTATTCTACTCTACTGTACTCTATTGTACTGTACTGTATTCTACTCTACTGTACTGTATTCTACTCTACTGTACTCTACTGTACGGTATTCTACTGTACTGTACTCTACTGTACGGTATTCTACTATACTGTACTCTACTGTACTATACTCTACTGTCCTCTACTGTACTCTACTTTACTGTACTCTACTGTACTGTATTCTACTCTACTGTACTCTATTGTACTGTACTGTATTCTACTCTACTGTACTGTATTCTACTCTACTGTACTCTACTGTACGGTATTCTACTGTACTGTACTGTACTCTACTGTACGGTATTCTACTATACTGTACTCTACTTTACTGTACTCTACTGTACTGTATTCTACTCTACTGTACTCTATTGTACTGTGCTGTATTCTACTCTACTGTACTGTATTCTACTCTACTGTACTCTACTGTACGGTATTCTACTGTACTGTACTGTACTCTACTGTACGGTATTCTACTATACTGTACTCTACTGTACTATACTCTACTGTCCTCTACTGTACTCTACTTTACTGTACTCTACTGTACTGTATTCTACTCTACTGTACTCTATTGTACTGTACTGTATTCTACTCTACTGTACTCTACTGTCCTAACAATTAATTACATTCAATAACAAAACTGTTATTTTGTAAGTTCTAGGAACGTTTGTAAAACTTGTGTGGGTTTCCATCATTAATGCAAAAAACAACAGTAACAGTGTTTCACTGCACTTTTTATCAGAATGGAAAGTACTTTCAGGCTGTTTAATGTGTTTTTACTGTGCTGTTTCTTTAAGGAGAGAAAATGGTTTGCTGTTCATACCCTGAGCTGAGCTATGAGATGGGCCTGAAGTTTGAGAAGGAAGCTGAGATGATGCAGGTCCAAATGATGGACCATGCCATTACTAACACCATCAACTACCTTGGCTCTGCAGCCATAAGGCCCGTGGTCCATCACCCATCGCTCTCCATGGCTGAAGTGGTTCCTGTGGTAAACCCTCTCTTCCATCCCATGTACTCCCTCGGCCCACGTATGGACCAGCCCAACAGCCACGAAGCTCCTTTACTCCAAGCTCATCATGAGTTCCCAACCCCGTCCAATGGAGCGATCCCATTGGTCAGACCTAAGAATTCTCATTCAGCCCGAGATGGGTCACCAGGCAACAGCGGGCAAGATTCAGCCGATTCGCCTCGGAGCAGCCCTCGGGACAAGCTCAGTATTGGCGCTGGGCCCAGGTCCAAATTCAGCCCAGGTTTTGGGCGAGCAGAGGACGGTAGAGCGACCGATGTGACCCACGGCGACGCGAGGAACGGGGTCCGCGTCTTCGGGCATGAGGGTCAGGAACTGAAGGTGTTTCAATGCGAGCACTGTCGAGTTCTTTTCCTGGATCACGTCATGTATACCATCCATATGGGTTGTCACGGTTACAGAGACCCACTGGAGTGCAACATCTGTGGCCACTGCAGCAAAGATCGCTACGAGTTTTCCTCACATATCGTCCGTGGGGAGCACACCTTTGGTTAAGGACACCACAAACCAGGACACCAGGTTCACCGTTTTTGTGACTCCATGGCAGTTTTGTGCCCCAACAAACACCAGTTCTGTGGTCGCTGAGGTTTCTCAGCTGACAGTTTTAGGTTGTAAGAATGTTTACATTCAACATTTTAAGTAACAAAAATATTACTGTGGCGTTCAAAATGACCAGTTCACTATCAACATAAAAATCACATTTTTGATATATGTAGAGCACAATGTTAACAAATGTTCTTCTAGTGGTACTGTGAGAACATTTTTGATAACTTTGAGAAAACTTTCTGAGAGTGCTTCTGTTGGCTCTGTGGTGTGTTCATTGGGTTTTGGGTTTGTGTTCATTTGTTGGGTTTGTGTTGTGTGTCTCACCAGCTGACACACAGCTACAGTTATTGAGCTTCAGTTAAAGACAGATGAGTTGTTCTGCCGGTTTCTGTCATCACACGGCGTGTTAAACCTGTTCATGCTAAGCTGTTAGCTTGAAGCGTAAAACAGCAGTCAGCTCAGACAGTCTCTGTATCGTCATGATTCAATAGTTACATTGTATATCCCGTAGAACTGCTGTAACAGTTTTAGTTGTATTAGCAGGCTTTAACACAACTGTTGTCAAAAACCTTTGATTGAAATCTATGAATTTCATTCAGCCTTCAGACCAAATGCCTCATTATTGCCTCTGAACAATGTTTACTGCTTCAATACAATTCCTTTCACTCAGTTGCTCAGTGGAATGTAATTCAACTCATTAACTTTCTCTTTTTAAAGGTTTTCAGCTCTGAAACTCTGAAACTGGTTCACACATTGCCCACCACAAAATAATTACTGAGCTTCTCAAATAGGCGTTTATATTTTTGGTTAACTTCTGGTTAGAAGATGCATCTGCTTGGGGCAAACAAAGAACCTGAGAAGTTATCGGATCAGAGCAGATCTTTACAGTCAGATGATGTGCTGAATAGGTTTTTGACTTCAGATATCAGAAGGTTAAAGAGATTTCATCACTAGCCCAGAGAGCAAATGCGGTTTATTTATCTAACATTATTCCCCCTCATGAACAACTTTCCCATGCGTGAGGTAGAGTCATGTACTTGTCTTCACACTGTTTTTAAAGGCAGTGAAATCAGCATGAAGAATGTCTCAGATATTTGCCAAACATTTATTTTTCCTGTTTCTCTTTTATTATAAGCTCTTTCTTATCTGTAAATATAGTCTGAATTTACGTTTAGCAGTCTGTAGCACAACCCGTGAACACAGCTTTAATCAACACGTACAACTACAGCCTTCACAATGCTCAGAATGTCTTGTGCTCATTTTCTGCCGTCGCATTCAATAATGCAGCCGCATTGTTTAGTTCTGAAAAGCCTTACAGCACCATCATTCTTTAAAACTTATGAGACATGGCTGTTTCTGTTGTAGATGTGTAACTTATGAAAAGCTTTGCGTTTACTGTCTTTCTGCTTTGAGAAAAACCCAGATAACTGTGAATATGCCCTTTAAACTTAAATCCTTACACAAAGGATTTACACATTTTTTTCGCATGTGAAATACATACCACCTCAAAATTCCTGAAACATGTTGAGAAATGTGTTTGTTCTTGAGACGCATTAATATTTTTTTTTAGTTTTGATTATTGTCACATGCAGGCATGATATTGATTGTACTCACAAATCCAGGGCATTTTATAGAATAAATCTCACAGTTTCTGGTATATTTGTCTTTTTTCCAAAAAATGAACAAGGTGAAGGAAACATTAAGGCGAGATTGTTTACAAGCGAAAAGGCGAGCGTGCGATCAAAGCGTTCTTCAAACTCCACACTTTAGTGGAGAATACTTGAAGTGATACTCTAAAGTCAGGTATCACTTTATACCTTAATGTGCATCAATGCTGTTTTCCCATCTGTGTAAATATCTATTTTTGTGAGAAATGTTTTTAAACGGTTCCTATTGACTGTGGACCTACAAACAGTAAATAGAAAAGTTTGCAGTGTATTTTTATATGTGTTGCAGTTTTCTCAGGTACAGTGTTTGTATGGAAATGTTGACAAGATTAATGTTGAGTCATTTGCTAATATTTTGCTTGAAATCCGAAAGCCTGTGTGTCTAAATCTATGTATTACAGACTATAGTTTTTATTTTTAAAATATATAAATCTTACAAGCAGGTTTACAGATATAAAACTCTTTCTAAAGTTGGAATTTATGACCTATAGGACAAATGTTTGTTGGATATTGACTTTATAAGCATGATCTTTTCTGCATTAAATACAGTCATAATGTGAGCCTGCCGCCTGTTCATTTTCTGTGTGTGTGTGTGTGGGGGGTTATATTGGGCTGAGCATGCATCTGCTCTTATATAGACTGATGCTCTTGAAGTACTTGTGGTTTCAGTCAAATGCCATTTATTTCCACAGTCCGCCGTCAGGTCTGCGCATGTTCAGCAGAGACACCAGCAGCGTTACACAAAAACAGTATGATATGCATCCTATCATGTGAAGTTTCATATGATCATTTATAAGAACGATTTATCATTTGAGCTCTCAGGTGCTTGTTGAAGCAGGACTTCATAAATGACATTGATCGTGTTTATTTTGCGGCGTGTTCTGAACCTTAATATTGCACAAACTTCACTTCTTGTCGCAGTCTGTGATCTTTGCTTGTGCTTGCTTGAGCTTTCAAAATACCATTTTTTGTGCCACATTTGGAAATGTTATGGAAATGTCCTAACAAACTAAAGTTGTTCAATTGTTGAAATTGATACACAGTATGTAAGTCCCTTTCAGGAAAGCCAAATGTATGAATGTAAATGAATGGAAGACATACCTCACTGCTGATAAATAAATAAGCCACGTTTAGTAAGTTACTGCCTGACACTGCTTATACAGAATGGTGATGGTTTGTGTGGATGTTCATGTCTCAGGCTTTATCTGTGTAAACCAGAACACTGTAGACCTGAGCTCACCACAGTGTTGAAGGGAAACATCATGAAACGCTTTTGGTCTTCAGCCCTCACGCTGTGGCATATTTTAAAACCTTCTGATATTCTCACACAACTGTAAAACTTAAAAACACTGTGTAACTGTGTAAGTTCTTTCAACTTCACGCTGAATTTGTAATGTAATTTTATTCTAGTTCATTTTTGTCTACGGAGGTTTATTTTTGAATACAATTTATTTTTCTGTATATAAGCCCAAACCTTACAGTTGATTATCTGTAATCTGTCCAAAATTGGACTAAACAATAATAATAAAACAGAATATAATTTACTTAAATATTCAACTTTTGTATTACCAATCTCTGTTGTAATACATTGAACACATTTTGTTCCGTTTGTAGCTGACACTCAAACTGCAGTTTTAAAGCAGCTTTTCTCATCACCAGACTGTTTTCATTTTATCTGACTGAATTCACTGTTAAAATGCAACAAGTTCTTTCTTCCACTTTAAAGTGTCATTCAAGTGTTAATCTCCTGAATCTTCCCACTGAATGTCATGGAAGTTGATTTACTTCCCTCCGTTCATGAATGATATGAAACAATCGCTCATGTCTTTTTCATGAGGCTCTGCTGCCATGGCCTAAATGACAGCGATTAGTGTTGTGAAGCACTGACTGATCGTCCTGACCCAGAAACATCTTCAGGTGGTTGTGCAATGATCACAGGTGACTCTCGTTCCAGTTTTTCCAGCTGGGTGATGTGGAGTTTGCATGAGCCATCTGAAGAACACACCCTGTTAAAGCTGAGAAGACCAATGCTCCGCACACCTTCAGCGCATGCGCTGCCAGAACATCCAAAAGATTTGAGCCGTTACTGAGGTGTGTTTGCTAGGAAAGTTATGAGAATTATGTTGTATTAGCCATTTTAATTCAGTGCTTTCCCAGCTGACAGTGAATGTTGTCTAAAACATGTTTTTTCTCAGGTTCTCTCACAGTTATCAAAACATTCTTGCAGTGCTTGATGTAACTTTTAAAATAACATTTTGAATCCTGCTGCACAGGTGTGGGCAGTGTGCTGACCCTGTCGTGAAGTTCCAGCAGTCAGTATCATCCATACAAAGCCTCAGAAAAGCAAAGCTACTGTCTGAGGAGCCCAGAGCTACACAAGTCCTACACAAACTCACATGAGGTGTGAGAGAAGGTATGTGCTGTCAAAACTGTTTCATGAAGAAACAAACAAGGAGATCTTGGGTTTAGGTGAGATTTAAAGCTGCAATCTGAAACTTTCTTCTGTTGAAAATAAACAAAATAATTAGTTATTGATCAAGTACATGACAGATCAGTGTTTAAAATTGTCTCCTTACTTTAATAATCATCCAATAGAGCTGATTTCAGGAATCCTGACTTTTGTCACCTGCAGTTTCATGTATCAAACATAGAGGGTGACAGAGAGGCAGAAGATACAGACTGCAGCTTTGGCGAATAATTGACCAAAACATAAGATCAATAAGATCAAATGTCAGGTTATCTGATGTTTTGTGTTAAAAAGCAGATCATCAGTTATTCATTGATGATTTTACATTATTTTGCATGCTACCAAGCGAATGTTTCTCAAACTTTCAAAATAAAGTTTGAATGTTTTTGTTGCTTTATGAAAACGATTGTGCAATCTAAAATTGTTAGCTGGGTATGCAAGTGTGTTTGCTGTTGTTGAATTTTTACACTCAACACATATATACACATACTACATTTCCTGACAGTGTGGGATTCAGGCTGCTAAGAGGACCCTACACCTCCATCTGGGTTGTTGAAGGGGCTGAGGAGTGTCACTTCCTGTGCTGAGTGTGAAAGAAGAATAAAAGAGAGACTGCTGCACAGGCCTCTGGGTAAAGCTGTTTGTGGTTAGATAGGTCACAATCTGAAGAGAGAGGAGGAAGTCGCAGTGGGAGGGGCTTCCACACTTCCTACCGCTCACCAAAGTCATACAGCCACTGCCAAGGGGGAAACTTCCAAACTAACACCGACCCTGCACATACACCGACCCTGCACATACACCGACCCTGCACATACACCG
>JBAJNP010011089.1:0-15361 GCA_036877545.1 Yasuhikotakia modesta
CACATATAGCAGCGTCTGTATTAGAATGTTGTTTACCAGGCCTTTAAAGCACCAATTTTAGCTATTAAAACTCCATAGTTACAAAACTTTCCCAAGACCTGAGTCCATCCCAACTGCCTGTAGAGCAGTCTAGCCCAGAGCTGTAAACCCAAGGGCTTCAAAATCAAGGTCGGACACAGAACTGGATTATTACATGACAATTAGGCCCTGGAAAAACAATAGGGAATAGTAATATGGGCCTGTTTGTTGATGTTATCACAATGAGGGATTTGAAAGAGTTGCATGGTCCCTAGAGGTTTTGTGGTGTTTGTAATCCGTTTTACTGGTATTTTTAAGTCTATATTCATGGACAACTCTCTTTGAAATCCTTGCAATATCTCATAGAAAAAAAGCAGATGGGAAGGACAATAAGGAATCAGCAAGTTTGTTTGCCTGGTAAAATCCCACAAATAAAGAAATCCCACATAGAAAGAATTCTATGTTTTTGTGGCTTGCAGCAATAAAGCATTATTTACAGAACCATTAGCCTGACCTTTTCACTTTCAACTTTTCACTTGAAATTGGAGTCACAAAACAAAACCACCTGAGACAAAGTCAAATGTAAAACCTGGTTGTCATCAGCTGTCTGGATAGTGTGATACAGATAACATACACTAACTAGACTGATAGCACAGATTTCTTAAGGGAAGTAGGTGGTGTAACTGTTTGTACTCTCTGCTTGCAATTATTTGTGGGACCTAGGATACAGTGCTTTTGTTTTTTTATTACAACCAAATAATGATGCAGGGTGGATATAACAATACTGACAAGATGTTCACTGTTCAAAACAGATAGATCACCATAAAGGAGTAAAGCAAAATTCAAGGAACATGCCTAAAAAGGCATTATGTTGCAAGACACAGACAACATAGCTTAATGGAACAGAGTCAATAATAAAAAATTAACAACATACATAGTAAAACAGCTAAATGTTTTATTTCTATGAACATAATTGCCACGTGTGAGATCCCAAAGTGTATAGCTGAATTGTGTTATATGGCTATGGTCACAGACAATTGAAAGAAAACAAGGAGTCCCCTTGTCAAACACAGACAAGGATATGTATTTTGGGTCACACAAATGAAAACATTAAAACATCACTGAAATGTGTAATGAAAACATAAGGAGAAAAAGACCTCAACATGAATCAGAGCAGTCAGGGCTTTAAGCCTGAGTGAAATTTGTCCTTTTTTTACCTTTTTTTTGTTCTGAAATAATTAGTCTGATTACACAAAAATATTTTGCCCAGATTTGCTGCATTCCAGTGACCAAATGGCAAATCAGCCATTTAACACATGATAACGACAAAGATAATTAACACATGGGAACGACAAAGCTAATTTACAAGCTAGTTGTGATTTTGTACCTCAGTGAACGTTGTGGAACATTTTCTTTGCCTGCCATTTCCGTCATACAGGGATGAGAAAACATATTTGGGTGTTTGTGTTTGTTTCACGGTACAGTTCCTCTAAGCTGCCAAATCAGCTCTCCTGAGGGTACCACGGTAGACATATTGGCCCTTTTATTGCGGTTGTTGACTGTGGAATGCACCTCACAAGGGCGACAGAGGTTTAGATTCAAGCCATAGTGAAGTCTGAGCAAGCAGTTGCTCAGATGAGAAAGTGAGAAACCACAAAACTCATTAGCATACTATAATTTCTACTGCTCTATTAACATTTTGTATCTGTTTTCCCACATATTCCCCTCCGATCATGACAGGCTGGTTGCAATATAAAAATGAATGTTGTCTAGAAAGATGCTAGAGAAGTTTCAAAATGCATTTGAATTCCTTCTTGAGTTAGCTCCCAATTCAACATTATCTCAAGGTTAAGAGCCTTGACACACAAAAGCACTTAATAAAACAGCAATACTTCATTAAGCCTCCCTCACACCACTCCTACTGCTGCTGCTGAGCTGGGGACCACAATACTGGCTTAACTGCCTGGGTCATAATAACCTCTGACAATCGAATTCACAGCTATACAATAATTCATGAACCCATATACTTGTGTTTTGGACTGGCTCAAAGAGCCTAGCATAATTAAATCAGTGCCAGCTCTCGGAAATGACTACTCTTTATAAGGCATGACGAGATGAGAAACACTTGCTGAACACTGGAGAAAAGGGCATGTAGATGACCCAGCCTTTGAAAAAAGGGGACATGAAAATGGGTCTTTCCCAGGGGAAATTAAAATCAAATGTGATACTTGGAATATCTCAATTGTTTTTTGACAGCAATGAAACAAAGATCAAATCAAGAGGAATTTTTAAAGAAAAAGAAGATGGAAATGTTTTGTGCATCTCAGATAGAATTTCAGTAGAGATCTCAGCAATGTCTCAAACTCTCTCCATATTTTCCATATTTCCATATTAACTGCTCAAAAGTC
The DNA here is from genome assembly GCA_036877545.1 of Yasuhikotakia modesta. Lineage (NCBI taxonomy): Eukaryota > Metazoa > Chordata > Actinopteri > Cypriniformes > Botiidae > Yasuhikotakia > Yasuhikotakia modesta. Next base: position 2,427 of record JBAJNP010011089.1, read on the forward strand.
TGAATAACAAGTTGACTAACAAATCAGACGGACAAATAAGACAATGACTGGCATGAAGTTTTGATTACAACTTTCAAAGATTACTTATTCATACATTTTTAACAGGTAAAACATCCTATCATACTGCTAATTAAAGCACCACAGCTGGAATGGGCAACACTAGAAAAAATGAATAATAAAAAAATTGATTTCCAAAGACAGATAGTCCACCAATTAGTAACTATTGGACATCTAGACAACCATTGCGATCCCTAAGTACTATTCACATTTACATTCTGTAAATTTCTCCCAAGGCGTTTTTTGGGTAAACAGTTTTTATACTTTTATACAGTTTTTAAAACAACAAACTTTATACTTCAATGAAGCATTACTAAAAATGCCATTAAATCTCCTAAGCTAGGAGAACTTTTCCTCTAGGGTTTCATCTTTAGTTTATCCCACAACAACTGCAATAATCCAGGGAAAGAAACAATGAAGGTCCTCAAGAAATGTGTCAATCTTATTTTTCTGACATCAGGGGTTTGTTTGTTATTGTAAAACATATAATATATAACAGTAAATTAGTTTCCTGGAGCCCTGTTTATATTAGTTTTCATTATCTCAGAATGAAACAAATATTACTTTGTTATAAACTGTAATAAACATTTACATTTACATGTATTCATTTGGCAGACGCTTTTATCTAAAGCGACTTGAATTCAAAGTACACATACATTTTTTTATCACCCACAACCTTTGCAGTGTTAACGCATAGCTCTACCAGTTGAGCTAACAGGAAGGCTGTAATTTTAATGGGTTCATACAACTATTACAAATGATGCAAACATTTACTTCTGCTCAGGAAGGTAATACAACATTTTTCATTTCATTTGGCAGACGCTTTTATCCAAAGTGACTTTTTTTATCATTATGGGATTGAACCCACAACCTTTGCTCATCTAAAACAATGCTCTACCAATTGAGCTACACAGAAACACAATAAACCCATTTGAGTGCAACATATGAAATGTAACATTTGTTTATTTAAGCTAATCTAATCAAACTTAGCATAAAATGTCTTACCTTCATACATTGAGTACTTCAGTAACATGAGGTAAACTGTTACACAATACACTGTATATTATATACATAGCATATTCACAATAAGATACATCAATATTTTCCAATGTCTGGGCCTGTACATTATGTACATTAACCAGTCGGGGTGTGAAGTTAGCTTGCTTGCTTTCTCTCCCCAGTGCAACTTTTTCTGTGGATAGTAACAACAGGGTATGAAAGACTGAAATGGAAAGTCCCTCCAAACCCAGGCCATAAACAGCCTGTAATCTGTGAGGTGTAAGCCTTGGCACCAGAGCAAGGTTCAGACCAGGCCTTATTACACTGCATGACCTCAGTGTCTGTGTGTGTTTACTGTATTAGGGAAGCAGATTTGTAAGAGTTTACTCTGTGTTTGGGTTTCTAGAGAATTAGAAGTCTGTTATGGCTTCATAATGGCAGATTACTGTGTAAGATACTGGAGAGTTGGGATTGAACTGATTTATGTTGAGTTTGCTATGATAGACATGGTTTTTAATTGCCTTCATATTTTTAAGGAAACAGGCAACATTTGCTTAAAATCCTGCTAAGTATAATGACACTGAACAAGACCCTTAAAAAAACACAGCAGGGTTTCTTCCAGCATGAAAGAATAATAATGAAAAAATATGGATAGATAAGAATTTGAGCAATAAATAAACCATAAACTGCCATAGCCTTCAGAAAAAAAAATATTCCCTGCAATTTATTTTCAAAACTTCTTTTTTTCATTGTATATCTCATTTCATTTTTCTTTTTTTTACTCTGGATTGTTTTATGCTTTTGTCACTTCACTTCGTCACTCTTTTTCACATTTATGGACTAATGTTTTTTACCCTTGGCTGAGATAGACTATAACACAAATACTATGGTAAAGTAATGGAGAGATTGAAAATTAGAGGAAAAACAGAACAGTGTAGTGAGGGAATTAGTGACAGCATGATTTTGGCAAGGCTGCACACTTGGACTTCACCACAGGAGCTCAGCCTGCAATTTCATCCATGTTCAAACCAGAAGAAGACTGAGATGGTTCTCCCACATATCGGCCACAGTCTGTCATACTGTAATACAGCAATCAGCAGTTCTAAACTGACTGGTTGGTATTGTAGTGGTCTGGTCCAAGGAGAAAACACAAAGAACTTAATAGGCACTGGATGGCTACAATATGATGTTAGACATTTTGAGTGAACTAAAAGTAAACTGATGCTTTCTACTTTGTTATTTTTCTACTGTAATTTTTCTACTTTGTCTGTGATGCGCTACAGAAATTTTAATTACAAAGTCTCAACACGTTCATAGATTTTTTGTTTCAAGCACACTGCAAACAGACACTACTTTTTTTATTCCAGTGTTTTATCATGGTATCATCAATTTTAGACAAACCTGTTACTAAATGCCAAATAAACACAAAAGTACTTGTTGGCCCATAGTTGTCTCTTTGAAGTTATTCTGACAGACCCTTCCTCTCTAAAGTGGGCGTTTCTTTGACAGGATAATGCAAGTGCCTCTATTATACCATTTTAAAGTTTCCATATTTGCTTTTGGATTTTCTACAATACAGTTACATTCATCAAAACACTGTCATTCTATAAATTTATTGTCACCTTATTTTTCAGAATTCTAAAACAATTTAAAAGCAGTTCAATGAGTTCTATGAGCCTACCGCTCACTGTTGGTCAGGTGGCCCAGTCTGTTGCCATTGGTATTCCGACAAACACTACAGAAAAGTCCATTAACATACATTGAAACTGAATGTACATTCAGTACATACATACACTGAATTCAGTACATACGAATGTACACATTCAGTACATTCAGTACATACGTAACTGAATTTCATCTCCAGGGGCTTATCAATCCTCAAATTGCATTGATTTTGCCGTATCAATTCGAGCCCAATTTAAAGACAATAAAGCTGAAATAGTCACTCAACCAGAAACCCCATCGTAAGCACGACTTCAGCATGATATTTCTTAGTGGTAAGTTTAGAATGAGTATGTGGTACATTATGTGTTATTGTATTTGTAATATATTGAGGCACATATGTGGCCTGCTGTCAAAGCAAAACTGTGCTGTCAAGTAAGACTGGAAGCATACCAAGCGTCTTCTTGACATAATATAAACACAGGTACCAGCAGTGTGAGGGTGTGTCAGGGTATACGTTGTTTGTGTGCAGTTAGAAAAGACCGGTTCTAAAGCTAATGTATAACTGCGATAAACCACTTAAGGTGCGTTCACACCGGACGCGAATTGCGCGTCAAATTCGCTTCATTCGCGCGTCAAATTCGCGTGTGGGAGTGGCTTCTGCCAGGCAGCTGCATTCTCGTTGAGAAACGGCGGAGCTCACTCACTCACTTTCTTCCAAGCAAGATCCTTTTTATTTCTGTCTTTATAAAAGAGCCTATCATACAGCTGCGGGTAACGGCGCACAGCAACGATAACCTTCTCCTCCATTTAGTCTCCGACCGTCTGCCTCTGCTCTCTGATCACGTCACTACTAGAGCGAGCTCCTGATTGGTTAACGCGGCGCGAATGTCCGCCAAAGTTCAAAATTTTCAACTTCGCCGCGGTTGACGCGCGTGACGCGCGAAACGCTCAATTCGCGCCGCAGAATGTCTTTTCGCGTCTCTGCATTGACTTAACATGCAAATCTGACGCGCTTGACGCTTCATTCGCGTCCGGTGTGAACACACCTTTACAGTTTGATACTAAAAAGCAACTAGCAGCAAACATCAAAATCCAGAAGACAGACCAAAGTCCAAAATCCACAAAAACCACAAGGAACATGAGAGAACCATGAAGGCAGCAATCACACGGAAAGGGCAATACAATACATTGCGACTTCCTGTTTGCTGGCAAGCTGTTATATACCCAGCAAACAGGAAGTCACCAAAGAAGCAGACGGAGCACACAGAGCTAGGGACTAGCGCTCCCTCCCTGCGAAACAGGCGACTAGAGAGACCATAAGGGCGGAGCGGATGCCCGAGAGAGCCTGGAAAGGCCATAGAGCCTGGAAAGCCTGGAAAGGGCAGGGACCTTGGAAAGGCCAGGGAGCCTGGAGAGCCTGGAAAGGTCAGGGAGCCTGGAGAGGTTGGAAAGGCTATGGAGCCTTGAAAGGCTAGAGAGGCTAGGGAGCCTTGAAAGGCTAGACGGCCTAGGGAGCCTTGAAAGGCTAGAGGGCCTAGGGATCCTTGAAAGGCTGGAGGGCCTAGGGAGCCTTGAAAGGCTGGAGGATCTAGGGAGCCTGGACAGGCTGGAGGGTCTAGGGAGGCGAGAGAGCCTGGAGAGGCTGAAGAGGCTAGAGAGCCTCGAGAGATGAGAAAGACTAGAGAGACTAGAGAGTCTTGAGGAGACTTGAGAGCCCACCAGAGCAGATCTGGAACAGAGAGCTGGGAGACAGAGAGAGAGAAAGCCCTGGGGGCGAGCGAGACATAAGGCGCTACCGCGGTGCAGGGAGCAGGTTCAGACATCCCCTCTGGATGAGGATCTATGGCCTGGGCCAACTCCTCAGGGGATGCTGCCCTCAGAGGTTCAGCAGTGGTGTACGCAGCCCATATGACCCATAGGGCTACTCCCAACAAGAGAGTCTCTGTAACACCATCCTGAGGAGAATCTAGGGCAGGGACTTGACTTAGCGAGAGCACTTTGGCTATGGTCTGACTGGGAAGTGGTGCAGCGACTGTGGCAGGACTGGACTCAGGGAGAGCGTGAGCTAGACTGGACTCAGGGACTACAGAAGGAGACCCAGTGGACCAAATCACAAAATTGGAAAGCATAATCCTCCATGGAGGCATTACCTTGTTTTAACTGGAACAATTGGTCAACCGCGAGGAACACGAAAAAACCACAAAGAAGGCAAACACACGGAAAGGGCAATACAATACATCGCGACCTTCTGTTTGCTGGCAAGCTGTTATATAGCCAGCAAACAGGAAGTAGAGCTCCCTCTGCTGGCCTGTCGTTACAGTAACATGCTATGACAGTTTTTATAGCATCTTTTGAGCTCAGTACTTATTTATAAAGCCTTTAAATAGATGCTATGATGAATGATGTCCAACAGTGAAGTTCACTGACCAACAGTGAAGTTAGCCTATAGTGCCTGCTATGTTAATTGATAGTAAGATAATTACATACTACCATGAAGTTATTGATGTGTTAAGGAACACTGCTTCTTAAACAGCCTAGAACAGCTATGCAAGTTAGACTATTGAATAGCTTAAATTACTTGTTATTAAAATTACCATTCCTTTTTTATCCATATAACGTCTCTAGAAATTGTTTTGCAACAATAAACATTTTGTGCTACAGAAAGGTTTTGTCGTGAAAACAAGTAAAAAACAAGTCATTGTGTTTACAACTTACAAATGGATATAATATTTGTTTAGTCTATTACTTGTCACTGCACATTAACCTGAAATGAGAGAAAATGTTTTAAAATCAACACCCATCACCTTTAGGTATGTGGAATTAACATGGCTGTGTGTGTGGACAGTAAATAAATGTTAGTGTATGTGTATGAATTGCCTGCCTAGAGTCTTGCGGCACAGTATCTGAACATTTCAGAAACTCTATCAGATAATGGGCTGCGTCTCGTGTAAGGGTGAAGGCTGGGTGTAAAACACACCAGCGGCCTATATTGCTTCCACTGCATAATGACCAGGCTCCAGAGAACAGTTTCTGAATGGTCTATGCGGGAGCAGGGGGCATATTCAGACACATTGTCAAGACCAGGTTGGTGTGGTTTCCAAACTATTCAATTAAACCAGACACCAAGACCCAAAGCTCAAAACAGCATCTGCCAGGCAAGCCGAGCCAAATCAGTTTTTTCCTTTTACAGACTGGTTGGACAGGGTCTTAAATTTGCTGTTGACACCCTGACAGCTAAAGTTTCATCCATCTCGTAAGCATGAATTAAAACTGTATTTCATATGAAGCAAATAGTCTAATATCTGGTATTACTATTCACATTGGAACACCTAATCTGCAAACTATTGAACTGCTTTATTAGGACAAGTGTGCACTACTAGGCAGAGGCTCATCATCCTTTCAAAGTATATTTTGAAATGATCTGCACTGGCCAATTACTGATGTTTCTAATTGCTACATCATAGCAGTCATTTGCTGGATTGATAGAAAATAAGCCCTATTAGAACTTTTTCTGATAGCTGATAACAAATAAGAACAAATTCTAAGATCTATGTGGGAACAGAAAGAAGAGAATTTTGTGAATTCTTAAATTAACAGTTCGTTCACAGAGGTACAACTCAGATTAAGATAAATGCCTCCTACCTCAGCTAATTAAGACCTGGATCTGCAGAAGGGAACAAAACACGTCCAATCTAAATGTCAAATCAGGCCCAGAGGACAATCTTTTTACCTTTATCAGAAAAGGCTCAAGTGACCACTGCCAGGGAGTAATATCTATGTAAAGCTACTGTATGATCACTCTACAATAACTGTTGCATGGCATCGCATTCAGAGAGGCAGGCATGCAGAATTAAACACCCAGTTTATTTTAATTAACCACTTGGAGGGAATAAAGGTCATTTCTGTAGACCTGGAGGTGAGTGCCTCCCTCTCCTGTTTTTTTTCTCTATTCCCCTTCTATTGCCCTCACTCTATTCACCTTCCCTCTACATTTCTTACTTATTGAAAAAGTGACTTAATGGTCTATCAAATGAGCCATGCAGGAATTTTAGGGCTTAATTAGACCCAATCTAGTGTATTTGTAGACACATCTTGGCTCCATGCAGAGGCCTAAGATTAGACATACTTTCAGGGGTAAAGCCAATGGCCACACACAGGAGACTTGTGTACACCACATGTAGAAGTTACCTTTACCCTTTAATGGATGTGAGGTAGTTTCTTTTGAAGGCAATGCCCTTTAAGTTAAATCAGAGCTCAGGTTCATGAAGTAATAATGGCTTGTATTAAACGGGTCATATTGCGGAAAACAGCATTTTTTGTTTTCTTAAACTAAAAGATTAATTGGCTTAAACTGCGTGAAGGTTCTGATGTAATAATGATGAACACATTAACTTATCACCACCCAATATTAACAAATTTGCACAGAATCATTTTACATGGCAATATTAACCAATCATAAATGTGCTTCTTTAAGAACTGTTGTGTGATTTATGCTGATTTGTATTTCTTTCAAGAGCTTTAAACATTTTTTTCTTGGGTAATGGGTTAGGAACATTTCCCTCAATTAATAAACCATTACTTAAACAACAATAAATAATCCAGGTAAGAATGTTGCCCCTCTGCTGTAGGATTACACTAAACTGTATAATTGCAATAAACCACTCATGTTATAAGTAATAAATAGCTTTAAAATTAGATATAGTGGTTTTAGGCTTGGTATAAGTTGTGGTTTGCTCCTAGCTTATATCTTCATTTAAAATCTTTCATTCCATCCTATTTCAAGGGCCATTTATGGTTCAGACACCAGATCTGATAGAAAATTAATTCTGTCCTCAGATGGGGTCCATTACCTCACAAACCCCTCACATGTCACATGTAAATGAAATATGAGTGCTGTTTGTGACTGAGTTAATTATTATGAGGCTTTTTAGACTTGAGTGCAATATGCCTCATCAGCATCCTGTAATCTGTATTCAACCACAGATAACAACCACCAGGTTTTATTGTGTTGCAGTTTGTGCGTGTGTGTTTGTGTTAAAGTGACTCACTAGTGACATCATCACACTGGGAGATGTGCAGGCCATATAAAAGCTTGTTTACAAAATCTCCCATCATTCAGGGTGCCACAGACATGCTCACAGAAAGACCAGCAACCCTTTTATTTCTTCTCTGCGCAGGGGGCAACGTTGAAAGCAAGCCACAAATCTCCCTCAGAAAGTGACTAACAGATAGCAAAAAGTGGAGTTCTGTGACTGTGTTCAGAGAAGCACAGAGTGAATAAGTAAATCTGCTTGATGTTAGTCTCGGGCTGGCAGGATCTTTTGTAGAGTTTATTGAAAAGAACTTTATATCAATAAAAGTGGCAAATATCTATGTAAGAACAGATATATCTACTGCAACTTGGCTTCAGTCTTTTTGAATGTTAATTAAGTAAAGCCATATTACAGTTTTTCTCAAATGCTAAAACACATTTCACAAACGTTTCCTCCATGTTCCCCAATGTCTAAACACAACACCATTTTCTAAAGCTACATAAACACAACCACACCTTCTCACTTCAAAATTCAAACTTTCACACCAAAAGAGCAACACATCATTACACTCTACAGCAAAACAATTGAAAACACAATGCTCAATCTGTAAGAAAGTTTTTTGTTTCATAACTGCCAATGCATATTTTTAAACGGATCTTCTTAGATCTCTGCGGAGGATTAGGCATTTAGATTTGTGAGTTTCATATGAAGAGTATAAATCTATAGAAAATATTGCATGTGCACTACTGTAACAACTCAATGCAAAAACAGAATCTATTGCACACAACAGTACTCTTGAAAACATGATCAGGGTGTGAAGTTTTTTTATTTACTTTATTCACACCACAATCACTGTGCGGCATCACGTCGCTGAGCTGCATCGGGCCACATCACCTCATCCACATCGCAGGCTATATTGTCTCTTGCCAGGCACCGTGGGAAAAATGCCCTGGAATGGCGAATCCATCCTTGGAAGGCTTCCACTGGGATTTCAACACAGGCCAGCTCCATTGCCCTTAGGAGGTTCTCTCTATTGTATGGTTGTCTGTCATAAACCTTCCATCTCCACGATGAGAAAAACTCCTCTATAGGGTTCAGGAAAGGGGAGTAGGGTGCAGACAGACGTTTAAAAACTGGTTACTGTTGGTGGTGAACCACTCTCTGATTTGGTTTGTTCTGTGGTAGCGGACATTGTCCCAAATGATCACATAAATGTGATGTGCGGGCCGCGGATGGTATTGTTGGCGGTCCAGAAGGATGTCTCTTAGCTCCTCTAGGAAGGTGAGGAGACGTTGGGTGTTGTAAGACCCAAGGACAGCATGTCGGTGGACAAACCCCTCTGAACCCATGGCCGCACAAAGAGTAATATTACCCTCCCGTTGGCCAGAAACCTCAGTGATGGCTCTTTGGTCAATGATGTTACGGCCTCTTTGCCTTCGTTTCTGCAGGTTGAAGCCAGCCTCATCCAGGAAGAGGTACTCATGAGGTCTGGCCATCGCGTCCAACTATAATATTACTCTAATAATGCTCCTGTGTAGCTCAGTTGGTAGAGCATTGCGTTGGAAGCACAAAGGTTCGATTCCCAGGGAGCACATATACTGATAAAAATGTCTAAATTGAGAGTACTGTAAGTCGCTTTGGATAAAAGTGTCTGCCAAATGCATAAATGTAAATGTAATGTAAATGTAATATCCTCTCTGAAAATGTGAAAGTGCGTAGGTGTTCAGAACAACAGTCAATCAGGTAGCACAGTATTGTCCAGAAGTAATGTAGGCCACTGAGCAACACAGTATGTCCACTAACTGTACTGTGAACATGGATGTATACTTACTTGCACATACTCATAACGTAGGTCTTTGTGTCGCGATTTGAAACCAATAGACTACTTTCACAGGCTTGTAAAACTGTATTGTGACAAAGAAAGCAATAGAGTACAATACCTGTTGTGTTGCCTGAATGCCCTGATAACGGTGGCCACGGTGAACCTACTTAGGTTGGACGGACGCTTAGTCCTGCTTCAGCCATTATAATGCCATGGACAATGACATGGTCAATGACTGTTGCTCGCATCTCGTCCGTAATGATAGTGAGAGGTTGCCTTCTCCTCTCCCTTGTTGGCCTCCTCCTCCTCCTCGTTGGCCTGCTCCTCTTCCTCCTCTGATTTGAATGGGGCTTCTCATCGTGAAGATGGAAGGTTTATGACAGACAACCATACACTAGAGAGAACCTCCTAAGGGCAATGGAGCTGGCCTGTTATGAAACAAAGAACCTTCTCACAAATTGAGCATTATGTTTTCAATTGTTTTGCTGTAGAGTGTAATGATGTGTATAGTGTTTACATTTTTGAAAGCTTCGAGCTGCTCTTTTGGTGTGAAAGTATGAGTTTTGAAGTAAAAAGGTGTGGTTGTGTTTATGTTGCTTTAGAAAAGCTAGTTGTGTTTATGTTTAGACATTGGGGAACATGGAGGAAACGTTTGTGAAATGTGTTTTAGCATTTAAGAAAAACTGTAATTCAATCAGTGGGTTCAGGCAACTGAGCATTTGGTTCAGACAATAGGGTGTAATGATTTAGCAATTGAGAAAAACTGTAATATTTGAGTTTTTAATATTTCATAATCCCATATGTCCAGTAAAGGACCATTCACCCAAAAATATGCTGCATTTTGAAGTATGACTTTTTTTATGACAAGAGTGATAGCAAATTATTTTAAAAAAAGGAAAAAAGAAAAGTTTTTATTTCAAAAAGGAGGTTTGAGCTTTCTCGCCAGATTCAACAATGTGCTACATGTACCAAAAACCCAGTGACTTCACTGAGATGCTAAATTATAACCCCATCTAATGTCTTGTTACATTATACTTGTATGAAAAATGTATAACACAGAAATAACTCATTATTTACTTTTTATTAGTTCCAAATCCTGTATTCTGTCATGTCATTCTGTTACTTACACAAAGACATTGTATATTAAAGAAGAGAAGAATGCACCCAGGGAGCAATTAGGGCTAAGTTGTTTCCTGCCAACATTGGGAATCAAACCCACAACCTTCATGTTCAAGTCCCACTCTTTAATCATTAGACCACAACTGCTTAAGTTGGGGTGGGTTTTTTTGTTTAGTAAAAAGAGCTAGTTTTTTAGGAAAAGAGCTGCATGAAGATTCTTTAAAAATCTGTTTTTGTGTTCCATTGAAAATAAACAACAGTAAAGGTTTCATGATGGCCTGATACAGCAGCACCGTGGCTGGGAGTAGCAATATCCTGCCGCTCCCAGAGAAAATGCAAATCCATTTAGCACTCTATAAACACTGCAATAAATCAGGAAAATCTTATCAAAGCTGTGCTGATGATCTGTGCTGGTTATACACTTACAGACCCAATTATTCTTATCAAAAAGTTGTCACTTTAAAGTCACCACAGAGCAGCTTTTATGAAAGATAAAGTAGATGCACTTTTTCTGAAGCTAACCATTGGTTTCATAATTATTTCTTCGAACCTTAATGTTTTTTGAGTACGGAATAGAATCAAAGCAGATCATCTTTTATATTTATTTCGTCTGGCCCACAGTATGAGCAAATCTATTGAAAATGCTATTGAAAATGTTATTGAAAATGTTGAAGTTAGTCCCTGCTGGTAAATGCTGTAGCTTCATCCGTTTTTTCATTATAGTTTTGTCTACTGAATGTCTTGAAGTTGTATCCCCAGAAAACCATGAGATTTTGTCCCTACCATAATCAACTGTTCAATAAATTAAACTTTATGGAAGAATAGATGAATGGGATATAATCTAAGATAAATAGCTATATCCAGATCTTATGGGTTTTATCACGTGCTTTGCAGGTTGTAGGAAACAGATCGCTGACCTTGACCCTGGTTAAGCAGAGACACTGATTGTAATAGATGTTCGTAGTGACATTGATGTTTAAACTACGCCCCTTTCGTATTACACAGGAGCGTGAGTTTTCAGTAAAGAAGTAAGCTTGAAGAGTATGTGTCTGTCGTCTTTCCTCCCTGTTCAGTTTCTTTTCAAAAGATATTACAGTGGCGACGAGGATTAAGACTTACTTTAGAGACTGTTGGTGGCTGAGAAACACTGGGCTGCAATTGTCGTAAAAAGGAACAAGGCACGAGTAAAAAAAAAAAAAGCAAGACGCTAACAACGTAGCTAACATGCCAGCGATGCAGTTTGGCCGTGTGGATGAATGCTGTGAATGAAGCGAAACTTTTTCATAGGAGAGGACAAGGGGAGTTTAAAGGAAAAGATGATTGTGAAAGAGGAAAATATCAGAAGAGGGAACAGAGACAAGAAGAAAGTAACAAATGTTACAGATGTGCTGGCAAACATTCTGCAAGAGACTGTAGGAATAAAAAAGTAACTGGACAGACACAGTATGTGGAAGCAGAGAGTTGTAATGAAGGAAAAGAGGATGAATCAGAGTTATTTGGTGCATATACTATATACACAACCTCAGATGGAAAGAAAGGAATTGTGGTGAATGTGAAATTGGACGGGAAGTGCTTGGACATGCAGCTCGACATAGGGGCAGCTGTGTCGCTGATGTCAGAACGGTTATGCAAGGAATTCTTGTCGCACTTACCATTAAGCAAAACCAGCATGCAGCTAATTACATATTCAGGTGAGAGAATTCCATTGCTGGGATCCTTAGATGTTCCAGTGCAGTATGAAAGGCAAAATGTGACACTGCCATTGGTCATTGTCAAAGGGGAGAAACCAGCCCTGCTGGGCCGGAATTGGCTGGAGAAAATTCAGTTAGACTGGCCAAACATTTTCAATGTGGAGAAAGCTGAAGTGGCCTCTGACCCAGCAGTAAGAGCAGTGTTGAGGAGACACGCAGAAGTTTTTTCAGACAAACCAAATGAAATTAAAGATTTTAAAGCAACTGTCCGAGTCAGTTCTGATGCGACACCGATTTTTCAGAAAGCTAGACCTGTTCCATATGCGTTACGAGAAGCAGTGGAAAAGGAACTGGATAGGCTTGAAAAGGCGGGCATAGTATCTAAAATTGACAGAAGTTACTGGGCAGCGCCAATCATAGTCGTGTCTAAAAGTGACAAGTCCATCCGCATCTGTGGTGACTATAAAGTCACTATAAATCAAAATCTGGAGGAGGAAACGTACCCTTTACCCAACACAGAGGATTTGTTCGCTAAGCTGGCAGGTGGAA
>JBAJNP010011090.1:0-15358 GCA_036877545.1 Yasuhikotakia modesta
GAGATGTACACAGCCGCAAAGGCTGCCAGAGTAGCATGCTGAGACGGGAAGGACTTTCTGCAATAAGAGACAGACGGCCTTGTCAGACCATTAGATCTTGACATAATGGTATGCATCGTAGATGACGCATTCATAACGCCTAGTACTTTTTACAGTGCGTTTATCAGTATTTGAGCCAAGAGAATGACATCATAAAACCCACCTGTCAGGGTCTACAATTTACTTGTTGCCATGTTGCTGGTGAGTGAAAGGAGATATTGTAACTATATTTTTTTTCTTCTTACCAGCCATAAATTAATAATTTGCACAATTTTCTTTGAAATACATTTTTGTCTCCAGGAAACATAATTGTTGTTTTTATGTAACAGATTATGCTGTTTATCATTAATATCTGTCACTTATTCAAGAGTGGGACATGATATGCTAATTTTTTGAGATAGGAATTTTGGGTTTTCGTGAGCTGAATGCCAAAATCATCAATATTAAAACAATAAAAAGGCTTGAACTAACTCAGTTGTGTGTAATGAATCTAAAATATATGAAAGTCTAATGTTTATCAGTACATTACAGAAAATAATGAACTTTATCACAATATGCTAATTTTCTGAGAAGGACTTGTATTTATGTACCATAACTCCTCTTTATATATAATTTTTACTCTATTCAATATCTGCACAAAGTAGCTATTATTGGAGCTATTGACAGTGTATGCAGTGAGTGGCTGATTGAAGAGCAGAGCTACACAAATGGGTGTGTGTGGGTGTGTTAGAATGGGCAGCCTATTTGTGAGCACAGCACCAAGACAGGAACATCATGTGCCACATTCATTCTATATACTTTATGTAAAGCACAGCAGACACCAAATTATATTCTCATCTAATAATGTCATTGTCTAGGTGTTTGGCTTAAAAAAAAATTTTAGTCTACAAAATCGAAACAAAAACCATGCAATAATATTTAAAGCAATAATAGTAAGTGTCTTTATTAGAATACAACATTTGCATGCAGTATTAAAATAATAATATAATAAAATAGCAGGAATCTGGCTCAGGCACAGGCTTTCTAACCTGCCAGTGTTGATGGCTGATGGATCAGACCCAGAGCAGATGTCATCCACAATGAAAGCACTCTCATCACAGGAAGTGTTGAGGCTGGTGTAGTTGGGCTTGCAGACAGTGAGGAAGTAGGGAGCATGGTATCCTGTGGACAGCTGGATAATATCTGTGATGAGTGCTGTGATGCACAGACCAAACACATGGACCCCTAAAAATGAAAGGCACACAAGTTGGTGCACGCACACACACACACACACCCACACCCACCCACACACACCATTACAAAGACTATATAATGACCTTTTGCCAATGAAACTTACCTGCTTTTTATTTAATATATTTATTAAGCTGTTTCCTGCTAGGAGCCGTTGCTGTTCCCCATAATGCAAGTGATGTAACCCCGCCACACACATTCACAGTCATTTTAAGCAAATGCATATAGCTGATTTTATAAATAGCAATGACTTCACAATGACTTCATAAGCCTGTGATAAAATAGATGGAGCTTTCATTATTAATATCTAACCTCATATATAAGACAGAATTTTAAACTACTATAAAACAGATAAAATGAGTCAGGTTCAGAAGTATATTTCTGTAACTGTATTTAAAAAAAGGGTTTATTTTAGGTGTTTATTAAGTTACAGAGTGCAGAAAAGCACACACCCACCCACAAACCTCACAGCCCGTCGGATGTATGAGTTGAAATTGCAGCCAGCAGCATTTATGTTAGCCTCTGTTTTGATGGCAAGATTTCTTCTGGCCAGACAGCAGTAGAGGATTCCTTCACCAATCATAATCTGTGGGAAGATGGTCAGCTGTGTTTACACAAACATACAGCATGTAAATCGCCAGCCGCCCATTTTGAATGGCCTCCAGAGGTCACTTCCGTAACAGAATCACGACACATCAACTCCACTACAGTAATTATAATCTGTCACGCCCATACAGTTATTCAAAGCCATGTGAGGGATTTCATTCAAAGCTCAAAACAGGGGGAGGAAGATGTCTTGAAAGCCATCCAAATATTTAATTGCAGCAAAAAAACAAACTATCAATGCTATATTAATAAAAAGCAGAAACCCACAGATATAATAATGCTTCTGGAAAGGTCATCTGCCATGAATGAAGAGAGAGAGAAACAGATAATAAAAGAATATGTGTTCATACCCCCTGAGATCACACTTGCTATCCACCTACAGTCAAGTGCTACACAAGCGCTACCACAACAGCTGGAGGTACCAGCAGGACACACATTCACACGCCACCCACTAACACAGGCTCTGTGATAATGTCCGTATTTATGCTCAGAAACAGGGTTTAGCGGAACCATTTCTTAGCAATCAGGGAAGTTGTGTTGTGGAATAATTAGACTTGGGTCAAAAGTCAAACCTGTGACTTACGTTTCGCTTGAGGTGGACCTTTTTTCTAGCATTTCACTGTGGAAACAAAACACCTAACAAATGTTATGGCTGAAGAAATACATTGTTTTGAGTAATGTATATGCATTCCCTAGAAATCAAACTCACAAAGCTGTTGTTGCTTCACCAATTAAGCTACTACGCTACTCTATAGCAAACCTATGGTAAATGGATACCACGCCCCCTTCTTCTTCAAAACAAATCAAACAGCCATCTTGCAAAACTAATTAATTATGCCAGTATTGTGAAGCACCTAATGTGATAAACATTCAGATGAAGTACTGGAAAGATGATGAAACAAATATGTGATTAAACATCTCTCTGATGAGTACAGGTGAAGATGAGGCAATTCATGATAATACTGTGAAACAAACATTTAAGCAACACAATGTTAAATGCCAATGTGAATATAAATTCAAAACAGCTGTGACCCACTAACCTATTTTCATAAACGGCTATGACTCAACCACCAAAAACTACAAGCAGCAAATATTTCCAAATCTCCAAACATGCATTTCTAAAACTCTGAATGAATTTGACACTCATATCTTGGAGATACTCCATATGAATGACATTATCAGAATATAAACCTTATGTGTAAGCATGTAAACACAACTAGCAAAGAGTCTGAACACACCTGATTGAAATGATGATTCCCTTAGGAGGGAACTCGTGCTGCGTCGCCATAGTGGCACTTTGGGAATGCCTCTGTGTCTAAAGCATGTGTGTGAAATCAGTTAGAGATGCCAGAAAGAGGCATCTGTTGTTCACACCTCATTCATTGTATGTTGCCTGGTTCTGTTCTTTGCCCTCAGAAGGCCATTCTGCCAACCCCAACACCTTGTGTGCTTCAGGCTCAATGGTCTTCAGTAGCTAAAATGTTGTGGTTGAGAGTAGAACAGGAGGACTTCCACTCCCACCCACATAGGAGTCAGGATTTTACAGCTTATGCTTTATCATTCCTAAAAAGGATGGGGGGGGGGGATGAGTTTTATTTTACATTTATATGAGCTTCCTAAATTGGTCAGTAAAGAAATTCAAGTTCAGGATGCTGACTTTAAACAGATTGCGGCTCAAATCAGGTCAGAGAACTACATTTGATGAAAGCTTTTATCTAAAGTGACTTTAAAGTCCTAAGATGACAATTTCCAATATCTACAGTGAATTCAGTGTATACATTTTCTTTTCAGTACCTGCATCAGTACCTGTATC
The DNA here is from genome assembly GCA_036877545.1 of Yasuhikotakia modesta. Classification (NCBI taxonomy): domain Eukaryota; kingdom Metazoa; phylum Chordata; class Actinopteri; order Cypriniformes; family Botiidae; genus Yasuhikotakia; species Yasuhikotakia modesta. The sequence goes on from JBAJNP010011090.1 coordinate 3,689, forward strand.
CCCTGGGTTCAAACCCACAACCATTGTGCTGCTAACGCAATGCTCTACCAGTTAAGCTACAGGAAGGCTATAGCTGGTTTGTCATAATAGATCTCAAGGTCACACTCTTTCACATTTCCATCCTTCCACACCACAGGAAGATCCTGAGGCAGTGTTTGAATACTGGATTCTTCCCTTTGGTCTAACTCTATCCCACACATTCACTAAACTTGTGGCTGCAGCTCTGGCTTCGCATATTAATTTATATCTTCGATTGGCGGATATTAGTTCAATCAGAACAGATGGCGGTTCAACACTGAGATGTTGTCCTTGCCCCATAGAAGAGTTAGGGTGAATGCTAAGAAGAGTTTGCTTTGCCTAGCACAAAGTTTTTCCCACCTTTTTAGGCACGGTATAGGATTTGACAATGTTGTAGGCACGTCTGTCTCCTAATCATATCGATTCGATTCTCACAGCTGTAAACAACACAAAGCTAGGCCAGACACTCACTCACAAACAATTTCAGGAACTGTTGGCAGCTTGATCATGCTTACAAGATGTTTTTGTGCTTTGGTGATGTGGAAGACGACTTTGTACTTGTCCCAAGGTCCAGCGTTGGGAGCCTAATGTCATGTTATGCAGTTATGGAGGGTCGCTTGGCTCAGTCAAACTTTTGTCTGTTAGTGTGTACAGGTGGTAAAATGCAATTGAGGGCAATATATGAGGTTCACAAGTCCATCATCTTGATGATACACTTATAACATGACAGGAAAGATTTTAGTGCTCTGCCACCCAGGTGATGATGGAAATGCTTGCTGGGTGGGCAGCAGTCAAAACTGCCCTGACAGTGAGAAAAGAAAACATTGAAAAACAGCAAAAGACTAAGCATGAATGGCAGAAAACAGGAAATGAGAGGAACAGAAACATATGCAGTTTGCTTTAAATGTAATGCTAACAAACACAGTGATTGTTTACACACAAAAACAGCATTTATGCTCTTGGATAAATCAAACTCCAAATGACTTATGTTTGACCATATTAAACCAAAACAGGAAAACATATTTATACATTAAAAACAACAACCTTAAACAATACGTGAAAGCGTGCCATGTTAGCAGCCATTTAATCACCTTCAACTTCTATTACAAACCGAAGACACACCATCAAAAAGGAATGAATTAACATTAAATACAATATGCATGACTGAGATCAAACACCTGAATCAAATGCCTGAATAAGTGAGCTGTGCCTATGAAAGAGGCTGTCAGGCACTTACCGTTACTGCTGGCCCGGCGAAGGCCAGGCTGAAGAGCATCAGGAAGGAAATGACCTCCTTTGAGGGCTCGATGTAAGGCATGCTGAGACTGCGGTCATTGCAGCTGTAGCCTGAGCGCACTGGCTTAAAAATGTCCGTCAGCTCCAAGAAATACAAGCTGACCACAGAGGACACCAGAATCGGGAGCTGTGGGGACAAAAGAGGGGATAAGATGAGACATGGTTATTGACATTAATCATAGCTTCAATATAATACAGAACTTTAATGCAAGAAGCTAAGTTTAAGGAAGTCAAATAATAAAACCGTTTTCTACGTCAAAAAAAATAATTCCACAATGTAAACGCGATAAACTGATTACATTGAGTTTACGTCTTTATGCCTGGACTTGACGTAATCGATGAAATAATGAAATGCGATGACAGCCATAAAATATAACTGTGCCTGGTTTCATGAAAACACTTCGGTGGAAAATGTTTAGGGGAAAGAATTTCTTTAAGAACTTTGCAACAAACCTATACTAATAAATGTGTCAGATTCTGTCAAAACAAGGCAGCAGAAAAACATTTGCAATAGTTACAAAATCTTCCACAGTAAACAGAACATGATAAACAACTGCCTTGTTTGACCCGTACGATCACATATTTGGATGGGCAAAGCTGCCACTCACGGTGTACGATCACATTTGAGAAAACACTGGACAAGTGCATTTCACTCACACATACAGCTATTCAATCTGTCTGTTTGAGCAACTTTGTGTTTATGAATGTCACTGACACTTAAAATGATAGCACATTAATACTATCATAAAAGTTTTCACGGCTAATGGGTGAACACAGAATAAATAACTAGGGATCACTGTTCTGACGTTTCAAACTGAAATCAATTACTGTGGTTTTAAAAAATGGTTTTAGGATACACAGCCTCCCTTTCCCTATGTCCCTATGTACAGTCAAAGCCACTGCTGAAGTTACACATCCTTCTAAATTTCTGCATGAGAAAGCCATATGCAATGCCTCTTTACTGGTGCATGTCAAGCTAACCGCTATATTATGCTATACATAGAATGAAGATGTATCAATGCTGGAGTTACAGCCTTGAGGCGTTCACACACTTCATTGTACTGGGTTTATGCTCAAGCTGAAGGAAAGATGTGAAATCATGGGAGAATGAAGGTTATTGACAGATGAATATGCATAGAATTGCTTTCAACATACTGGGATTAGTGTTGTGATTGACATGCCTCAGCCAATTACCTCAATATGATGAGATAAACTGGAGAGGTCTTCACAATGATGAAACTTTCTGGACCAAATATATTGTGGTGTGCTTTGCAAAGTGGAAATGTACCATAGTTGTGAATAATTACAAAACTTGGACAGCTAGCAAGAGGATCAAAGGTGGGGGTTGGGGGTTTAATTACTGTAATCAAGAGAGCAGTTACAGGAAGAAGCCACTGTGATTTTAACTGCTTATACTACATCCAACAGAAATTACTACAGAATGTATCTACACAGATACTGCCTCATAACGCCTCATTCTAAATGGATTGCAGTTTTAGAATTGCAGATTGTAACTCAGTAAATAGAAAATATTTAATTAATGATAATTCTGTTAGTTGTCAACCAAGCAAAATTACTTTTTGTATTGTCTTACAGATGTTGCATATGGGCTAGTTGTCACAAGATTTAAATACAAGGTTTGGAGTTAACAGTCCAAGTACACAATTTTGCAGTTTGTAAGTTGATTTTATGCTGATTTCAAACATATATTTTAAACCCTACCAAACAGGAACTAGTTCTGTGAATTGTATATCCTCTCAACTAATATCCAGTAACATTATACATTTTAAAAGCTGTTGGTTAAACAAGTAAACACTTTAATTCCACAAATTCAGATAACAAAGGTGCTCTCAGAACAAATACAGTACAACAAGCCCTGTTGATAAACAGTAAACTTCTATTGACGATGCCATAAAATGTTTTTATCTTTATATGAATACAACTCACTTAAAGGCAACATTTATGCAATGCACACTTCAAGTTAAAAAAAATCTTTACATATTTTTTCTCACAATGATAACAACTTCCACTTTTTAAATAACAATTGTTTCAACAAAACTGAAAGAGTAAACATTGCTTTGCAAATGCCTAAAGGATAAAGCCAAAATACATACATCTCCTTTCATGCATTTTGCATCAACCTTAACAAAAAAGATCTTGGCTAGCTAACTTTGACTTAGTTAATGAACTAAAGCATTAATTGTAGTTACGTCATTTTGCAAGTAATTGTGGCCAAATTGAATCTATTTGAAAGACCAGACACCACTGTGGAAAACCTGTCAGCACGCTGTACAAGTAATCCATGAAGTTTGTCAGGAACTGTTAAAAAGTGTGACTTTTGTGGAACATGTCATTACTTCCTCCACCATTCTGTAACTCATTTGGTTAAGGGAAACTGTGAAGGTAATTAGGTGACGTTGGTGAAGTCAGACAGATTAAATGACTCCATTTTAATTCATTGTCATCTTAGGACAGAAAGATCTTTGCAGCAAGGCAACTCAGGCAATCAGGTCAAAACTGAGAACATGATATTAATTTCAGTTTTGCACTGTCTAATCTGACAAAACGAGGCCAGTGATCCCTTCTGTTGACAGAAACTTATAATTGGTTTTACACTTGATGTACACTACTAAGGATGGAAACTATTTATCTAATGTAATGTTTTACAAACCCATAGAAAAGACACCATATGTAAATTTAGACTGTATACATGTTGTTATTAAAAAACAACAAGTTAAATGACCTTACCTGGAACAGACTCACAATTATTGACTACAAGCAATGTGGCTTCAAATATATAGCTTACAATAGTTAGAATATTATGCCCTAACATCTTAAAAATGTTCTATTTATAGGCAGTAGAAAGACACAGATTAGCATTTACTATGTGCATAGTTTTCTTTCAAAATTCTTGTGTCTTGTTTATCTGTAAAGCTACAAATAAACATGACAGATTCTGCCACCAGCATCACCATGACATCAGTGATCAGTACTAAAGCCTAAGTATCTAGATATCTAGACCAATTCAGATCGGCCTTTATGTATTAACTCTCCATACTTTAAGCCTATTAAATTTAATGATGCACTCTTAATTCTGAGACAGACAGCATGTGCCCTTGGTAGTACCATCAAGGCCCATTTTAAGAGGCTACCTGTCCCATTTTAGAAGCATGTGCATGATTCCAATCACCTTGGCTTGAAAGTAATGCTCTATTTAGAGATGGTCAATTGAAATCCAGGTTAAACATAACACTGAATAGTCATTGTCCTCTGCAATGTTTAGAGAAATGTTTTTTATTTCCAGAAAGCAAGACAACAAATATAAGCCCAACGATGCAGGATTTATCACGCAGGCTGTTTTTTTCAATATCATGTCTTTTCAATTTAACACGATATACAAACACACAATGTGCTGTGCCTTGCTAACAGACAGAAGTACACACAGCATGTAAAGTTAGCGTGCAGTCATGAAGAAGGATTGCCCACAGAAAGCTTTAAACCTCTGTGGTTGCTGTGATTTTTAACGTGACCATTTTCTCCCTTGCATTCAGTGGTTAAGACTCACGATTGTGTATGTTGCGATACAAACGCAACGCCATGTACTGGCGCTTGATCTCTCAACGTGCAATCTTTGGACTTACCTCCACGAAATAAAAGCAGGGCAGCAAGGTAACGCTGTCTTTGGTCATCTTGCTTTTAAGTCTTTCCTTTGCAGACATGATCAACAGTATGTCCTTTTATAACGGCGTATGCAAAAACAAAAACACAAGTCCCACCAGTGTAAATACTCCCGTGTTAAGTGATCGCGCTTCTCTAGGCAGTCGCTTTCTCCATCCCCATGCGCTTTAACTGCGGTAGCATATGATCGGAAAGACGCTGTATCAAAGCAGGAAACATTCCTTCATCGCCAATAGCATCATGACTTAGAAACCATGACAACACGACCACCGTCCCCCGGGGTTGTGATAATAACGATATTAACAATGTCTCCCACCTATTAATGTTTTAAAGCTGCTTTGTGATTAGAGCCAATGTGCTGACCAAATGACGTCAGAGGTGTGCTATAAACCCATTTTCACCCAAACGGAGGGCACGTGTGTGTGTGTGTGTGTGTGTGTGTTTGGTGGGGGGTGTTCACGCTTGTTCACACTAACATGATTGTCAAATGGCTCAAAATACACCGCAGAGAGTGAAACTGATTTAAATAAGGCGCTGTCTTTATACAAATATTCTATTAATGAAACCAGTCACTATAATACACTATAGACAACAATTATAATCATGTGTGTTTCTGCTATGCTATGATATGCATGAATTTACAAATTGTAAATAACTAAAAATAACACTTATTATGTTTTACATCTAATAAATAGACAATTAGAGGCCTAAACGACCTACATGGTCTTGGACTTGCAACTAGGATTATTGATCTTGGATGGCAACTAGGACTTTGTTGCTTTATAAATGTTATAAAAGTCTTAAACTCAATTTACCAAATCCATTCAGATGACGATTAATGAATTATCACATTGATTACCCAACATACTGTAAACTCTATAATGTAAAATCGGTTTTACTTTTCAGTGGGCGCATGCGCCACCTAGTGGATTTTTCATAACACTGCCATATAGTTTAATGACGGTAGTGTGATAATGAAAAATGTACGAGCCTTCCAGCAATAACTCCATTGTGGAATATCACTGTTCTTGATCTTAATTTTTAATATGCACACATCTTTGGTTGTTTAGTTTTGTTATTGTGTCATGTCTTTTATTGTGAAGTCAAATATTTTATGTCCCTATATTTTATGTACATAGTTTATGTCCCTGGTCTTTGTAGTCTTTAGTGTTACCCGCTCTAATTTAGTACATGTGTTTCTTGTTTTCCCTGATTTGTCTGTGTGTGTATATATACACACCTGCGTTTTCCTTAATATGTTATAATATTGTATGAAATTGTGTTTTGTTATGGAGGCTGTGTTATGTTTGCTAATACAACGTCGAAATTATATATATATAGACTAATATATATAGAGTGTATGTGGACTACAACTGCACAACTCCAGATAAACAGAGCATGTGTGCAAGGTTTTCCACATGATAAAAGTATGAAGTCCTTATGTAAAGTATAGGGGCTTTTTGGAGTTCCATTTCTGATGCTCCTGGGCCTATTGAAGACACTTTTTTTGGTGGAAAGGGTAATTGGTACTCTGATTGATCTAAAGCTACTGTAGGAAGCCTCAATGCAGCAGAGAGCAATGCACTGTGTTTTGACATTTTTCCCATAAACCTCATTAAAAGGTAGATTTTATATTGGTTCTAATGTTTGAGACTGCAACAGTTCACTGCACATGAGTGAGGAGCATTAATGAGAGGAGGAGAGAATTCTTTGTATGTGATGCTCTTCATAATCAACCATCTGGTAATACAACATGCACAACACAAATTTTCTGCTGAGAAGAAAGAGGAGGAGAAACTTGTCTCTCTTCTTGTTACCGTCTATGTAGAGACACAGCAGGTCTAAGAATGGTGTGTTTGTACAAAACAGACACTGGCCTGGTCATGTGAGAGGCATGTAAGTGTTTATGTATGGCAGATGCCAATGTAAGGTGTTAATTAAAATGTTAATGTGAGAAGTGGTCGAAGCATGTTGAGCTTGTGCAAGACAGAAACCTATGAAAGAGACACTGGTTCAGTGGGGAAAGAACACCTTAGCACTTGGTTAACACAACTCGTCACTTGGGACACAGACAAAAGCAAGGTGTGCATTGGCCCTACATTATTGCTCGCTAACATTTTATCTCACTAGCCTGTAGATGCTCCTCTTCCTTACCTAGTTTAAAACACCACTGGGGGCTTATCATAATGAATCCACATTTAGCGGGGTATAGAAGTTAAACCAGTGGCAGTGGGGCACTGCCAACAAAAGCTGCCTAGTACCCTGAGGTTCTTGTTAATTTTCAGATGGAATGCTTGTAAAGAAGTTGAATATTACCCTTACATTCCTTTAGGGTCTACGCTACGGCAAATGATCATCAATGTGAAGGAGAAAGATTGTGAGGTAATGTCATCATACAGCACATTATATACTGGCAGCAACTCTGCCCTTATTTGCATGTGATTTGCATAATTGAACAACATTGGCCAGTTCATTTCACTGAAGTTATTCAATCACATTCCAGGATTTATCGGAGGTAGGATTCCCCATTGCATATGATACTGATGCAATGTGTAGTGAACTTTCTCAAAAGGGAACCATATAGTTTTCTTTTATCTCATGATTTAAAGCTGCTTATGTCATGTATATAAACCTTTTTTTTACTATGCTGTTGATTTCTTTGATGTTAATGAGATATAATAAATAAATAAATAAATAACTAACAGGATGTGCCTATAAGTAACATCTGCATTTAAAATAAGTCTACATTACATCTTAGTCAATTAAAGTCAGCCATGAAACGTAAATATTGTATTCAAATATAAAAAATAGTATAATACTGCCTGCATTTTGTTGTAGGATTAGATCGTTGCAGAGCAATTTAGATAATGACAAAGTATTACATTTAAAAATGTATATTATTGTTTTAAAATAATGTATATAAACCGCCTGTAACATTCAGTTCTAGAAGTTAAGATTTATTTCAATTTTGTAAACGTGGATTTCATCTTCAAATATTAAACTGTAATATTTTTCCCCACATCTGTTTAAGATAAATGTGAAACAATTCCTTTTGACATCATCCACGCTTGACTTTACTTTGCTATCTTATTTTCACAAGAGGGCAGCAGCGCACAGTTGCTTCACCAACCTTTTGCGTGTCCTCAAAATACGCTTTTCAGCATTTTAATTCATAAGCCAAAGTATTGCACAACTTCTTTATATTTGCCTAATTTAAACAAAGTCACTTAACGTAACCGTGAGTTCATTTCCTGGTAGACTATTAGATTAAACGGGGCTTGAATTTGTTTGACAGTTAATCGGTCTTTGTAATCGCAGAAGAGCGCGAGGTATCTAATCGTACATAAAGGGTTTAAATAGGCTTAAAATAAAACCTCAGAAGCTACATATTTCTTTGAGGGAAGGATCCCATCACTTATTAAAGTGAGGCACGCCTACAGCGCGTGCGGCATCCCAGGCTGCGCGTGCTTTTGCCCAATTCGTTCCCACAGTCCACAGCGCACTTTAACGCGCTTATAATGCGAGCTTTGACATTGACACCATCTACTGCTCTTATTAAAGGATTTTATGAGGAGTGATCGTGGATCAGAAGGAAATAATGCCAGGGCTATCGTAGGAGCGTTGTGAAGACCTCTGACTTATTTCAAAGGATTTTGTTATTCTCTTATTTGTTTGACCCCCATCGACAATGCTTTACTTTCAGCTGGTTATCATGGCAGGAACTGTCATGCTGGCTTATTACTTTGAGTACACCGATACCTTCAACGTGCACGTCCAGGGCTTTTTCTGTCATGATAATGCCTATACGAAGCCCTATCTTGGACCAGAGGAATCCAGTGCGATCCCACCTGCCATCCTGTACGCGGTGGTCGCAGGGGTCCCCGCGCTTGTGGTGAGTGTAGGCATTGGGTTTAAGAACTTTGATACAGTGCGTGTGTTTTGTCGTCTTCTGAGACTCTTTCTAAATATATAAATTTGATGAACAGTTTTAATGTACAAATTAAATGTACAATGAACAAATTTTAATGTACAAATATTGTGAATGTCTAAGTGTATGTAAAATACATGTTTACATCTCAGTTTATTAAGTCATAATGCCAGTCATTGGACCCACTAATACTAATACTTCTAATCACAAAGTCTACCATTACATTTATTGTGTGACCTTTCAGTAACTGTTCCCTAACTACAGTAAGTACCCTGTAGTTTTCTCACCAGCTGCTTCCTTTATCAACAAAGGCATGTTCCAGTTTGCTTTTAGAACGTTTTTCTTAAGTTGAAAGTGTCTGCGGGGTGCTATTGGTTTAGTACTTGCTGGGTTGGGCACCGGTACTGCTGGAGACTTTGAAAAGTCACTTGTTGGCTCTAGACTTGCCTTCTGCCCCTGCAATATATTGAGAGAGAATTTATGATGAGCAAGATATTGGCAGCTCCAAGGATCAATTAAAGAGCACTATGATCCCCACAAAGCCTCCCTCCGCTCTCCTCTCATAGAAATTCCTATGGATTTACTAAATCGATTTAAAAACGCTCTGCCGGGCATTATATTAAGTTCAATCAATCGGCCACACAAGTTCAATCCACAAATGACTATAATAGTCACCTAAAATGGTCACTTTTGGGAAACTTGTGTGAGAGTTAAGTGAGAAATTACGCCACCTGAGTACGCAAACGCAGATACAAGTGCATATTTGACGCAATGCTGACGTGTGGTCATGGTGTACAAACCTGATGTGCATTAGAAGGTTGATGCAGTGACCTTCAAATGTCTTTACCTTTAAATCCCATGTGATATTCAGTGATGTAAACTACTCACCTTTCACCCTAATTCACGTTTTTTAAAACTAATTTGCCTTTTTTTAAATAAAGGGGGCATACTTAGTTAAATACTTGACAAAGACATTTTAAATATATAATAAAAAACTACAGTAAATCCATGTAAAACATATCCATGGAACACCTGCTTTGAATTTTTTCTCTCACCAGTTTTTCTCTAATGCATCCTAGCATATTATTTAGTTAAGTTTCTATGACAATGTTGACTTTAACTAGATAACTACTTGGTTAGATTTTGTTCTAATTGTTGCTCCACCGTGAAAGAAGTAAATTTGGTAAATGTAATTGCAGGTAGACGACAGTTAAGTGATGCTTACTAGAGCAATGTTAGCAATAAAAGCACCTGCATTCACATACCTAAAGTGGAGTTGAGTATGTTTGGGCTCTAAAAGTCAGCTAGAAGCTCCAAAAGCTATCAAAATGATGTATACAAAATGAGTTTTTAATGTTGCCTAAATGGCTGACCAGCTGCCTCTGTATTTTGACACGGCAACATCAGCTTAAAGAGGGTTACAGTTAATCAAGACTTACAGCAGAGCAATACTTGAGGAAATGTCTTAGTAGTTCACTGCAATATTTCTTAATAGTACTGCTTTATGAGGCTACCCAATAAGATAGCAGTGAAGGTTTAATGAATTGAATTGAAGTGTTGTTTTTAAAGCATGGTTGTATATAAGCTTTCAACAGATCGCTTTGTCATGTAGTTGTATCAGCCATACAAGACACAGTAAGCGATCCGCTGTCATTCACATTATCAGAACAATCTCTTTATTTTGTGTGGTGGAGTGGTTTTATATGCTTTTAACAGATGGTGCCTGCTGATGCCACCATAATTCCTCAAGTTGTGTCCCAAATGATGTATTATATATATGGCATGCTATGCACTCTGCCATCTAGTGTATAAAGTTTAGAAGGGTTGTGTCATCAATGCAAGACTTGTTTTTTCTTAAAGGGACGCATTCGCTGTGTGCTAGTTGAAGGAAATAATGGTTCAGATACACACACTGTGTTTTTGTTAAGCAAATATTTTACTGGGGTGCATCTTCAATGTGTTGAAGACCACTGGTAGAGAGTTGAGCTGTCAGTGTAGCTCAGCGTAGCTGTACTTAATAACTGCATTAAGTACTAGAAACTATGAAAGTTTTAATTGCTTGTTCAGGATTGAGATTTTAACCCATAAACTACTTAACATCAAATAACTAACTTGTCAGTGTGATAACCTAGAAATGCCAAAACATAATGTGAGTTGATCATATATATTTAAAAACGCTGTTTATGTTACATTATTTTTAAAGACTTAACTGCCTTTGATTGTTATTTTACATCAGACTGAATTACTATTTTATGCAAGTGTGATATGAAAGGTAAAAATGTATGTTTATGTGTTTGACCATTTGACAAAGGCGTGGGAGTCACTTGACTTTATACCATCTGCTGTTTCTTGTTGTTCTTAATATAAAATAAAATATTTGATAACATAAAAAATAAATTAAAGGATCTTGGATGGCCTCTATGACAGTTAGAGGAACATTGTAACTCCTCATGTTTTATCTGCTTGACATTTATGGGCCAGAATGGCCTGATTTTATTAGAAGTGAATGCTGACTCATGTCAGTCAACAGTCAAGGTCCTAAAATGCATTTGCAGAGACAAATGAATTCCTTCTGTAGCAACCATGAAAAGAAATCTTGTTTATTGACAGATTAACTTGGACATTGTTTTCTGATGAGGATGTAAAAAAATTCCTTGTACACAATTTTGTAAACAAATTTGACAAATGGGCCTGTGGCACTGTGCATCTTAGAGGAAAATTCAAGCAACACTTGAGATTAAATTGAAATG
>JBAJNP010011091.1:0-15358 GCA_036877545.1 Yasuhikotakia modesta
CACACACACAGTGTAAGGCACGGCCCTTCTTTTGTGAGTGTGTGTGTGTTCGCACATGCTTGACATTAACAGTGGCCCTTCGTGCAGTCTGACTGCCCTAATGAGCAGTAGGGCTGCTCATCTGTTCATTAATTGGAAAAAAACACACACACATGCCATGAGAGAAACGGCTGACGGAGAGCTTAAAAGAGTGAGAGAAGCATTTGAAGCTCTGTTGCCTTTACAAATATATCACTGCTTTTCTCAACATGCCCTTATAATAATTTACTACGGTAACTGCAGTGATAATAACTGTTCTTCTGGCAGAAACTGTCATCTGAAAATGTCAAAATGACACAGACTTTAAATGCTTGTGATTGTTCACACAGGATGTGCGTTTGTGTTCAACAACACAGTCTGACACAAAGCCATACAATGGAACACAATGCCACACAATGCAGGTGTCTTGAGACACATTTAAAAGAACTGCAATTAAATTCAATGTGTAGACCTTAAAAACACCAGCATCTTTATCTAAAGTAAAAAGTTAAAAAATAGTCCTGTGTGAAGACCCTTTACAACACTTAAATGAGACAAAATGTATATTAAACGGATCTGTGTGTGCGTTATATGGAATTTATGTTAACCGTTCCCACCCGTAGGCCTCAATACGACTGTGTTCATATTTCTTTATACAGTCCCTCCTGATACGCATCTGTAATAATCAAAAAGCTATTCATCCGCGTCATCTGTCTGCCGTGATACATGAATATGACTGCAGGTGAACTCCTGTACTTTGGACAGAACTACAGATATATCTTGTATGAGCCGGGTTTACTTTATGCTGTGATTTTTCACAGTATAATATCCTTATCATATCCGCAGAGGGCACAGTGAGGATATTAAGATATACATCACCCTCGTATCTTTCCCACCTGCATTGCTATCGTGTCATGTTGATGCATTATTTGCAGAGAGCTGAATATTGCCAGAACGTTATCTTTCATGAATTCATGAAGAGATGCATTCTTGGTCTTACTGCGTCTCTCTGCTTTTACTTAAATACACTTTCATATCAGGGAAGTCTTGTTTTCGCCTTTTACTGAACCGCAAAACTCCCTTAAGCTCACCGATCTGTGCTGTGAAGTTTGCCTGCGTTTGGTGATCTAACTAACGGATGGCGTGGACCGAGCGCTCCGGCAGCGTTCCGACGCGTCCGCACTCGACTTCTCATGCATTATTTAAAACGCGAACCCACCCGAGACCAACAACTGCAATTCTTGTACAATCGTGCAGATGATATTAGTAAAGCATCCATCTCCCGTGCTTAGATAACGGGTTCGGGCGCCGTTCCCTCACTGCTGTCATTCTCCACTATTTATCTTGTCAACGCGGCCCCGTTGCGCGCATATCCAGGAACGCCGTGGCCCGAAAGCATTTAACATCAGTCGCAGAACTGCACGAGAGACGCGTCGCCTCTCCTGTCCTGGGACGGCTTCAGATATTCCTGTTTGTGTATGTCTGCACTCGTGTTTTGTTCTGCCAGTGTTTGCCATCTTGCGGGTGTTTAAAAGCTGCTTTATTTCTAATTTAATGCCTTCATAAAAACACCATTAAACGGTATTTGCATCGCGTTTAACTTTCGTAATATGATGTACTGTAATTCCAAATGGAAAACTGTATGGGGGACATGCAGTTATAGGATGCTAAAAATCTGTTAAGGGCTATAAAATTACTGGTTAATACTTTACAAAACTAAAAAAAAGAAAGTTATATAGGTTAAGAAAGTTATAAAGATCATCAGAACATTATAAAGTTATGCAAAGATCATTTTTCATTATTATTCTCAGATGTTGTGTGTTTGAGCTCACTTGTCTTTTTCTTTAACCAATCAAACACTCGTCTTGCTTTAAAATGAGGAGCCAGTAGCCATAGTTACCAGAGGAGACACAGACCATCTATCTCTCTCCTCTCTGCGGCGCGCGCTCTTTAATTTATGCCGCAGTGGCCATATTGCAGCGCATGCAGAAATGGCATCATTCCTCAACATAAGTCCCTTTTTCCCTCTCTCTATCCATACACACATCCCAAACCACGTGCCCACAATCTGCTATTTTTTGAGTGCCTTTAAGTGTGTACACACACACACACTTTGTGGTGGTACCATAACCTATAACTGGTCAAATATGGCAAAACCATGGTAACCAATCACTGTACTTCATTGTACTGTAAAAAACACTTATTCATATACTTAGAATATTTAGAACTCAGCATACATTGGTGTTATCAGAGTACATGAGGCAGTCACCATGGTATTAGCATAGTTGCATTTAAACTTGCATTGAAGGTTTCTTGAAGGAGAAACAAAAACAGGACCCCCAACTGACTGACAAACATCTGAACCCTATTTTGTGGAAGAAAACCTGTTGGATCAAGCGAGTTATTTGGTTTTGAACTGGTCAAAGGGTTTCAAAATTGTAGTAATAATGTGGTGACTCACTGCTCTGAGTATTAAAACATTTCAAAGGTTGTTAAAATCCAACTAAATAAATATAAAACAACTGTCAAACACAGTTTATGTGTTTACAGAGAAATTGATTAGTTCCATCTACTGAATAAAAAAAAAACATTGTCCCTCTACGGCCCTCTTGTCCCTCTGAAAAATTACTCAGAATTATGAAGGCCTCATTTTTTCCTTTCAAAAGTCGCTACTTTCCAAGGTACCATTTAAATGTCACTTTTCTTCGATACCTTGTTCTGTGCTGTGAAAAACAGCCAGCAGTAATTGATCACAACTGGTATAACATTAGACACGTGTAATTGTATTACATCAGGAGGCACAACCAGATTTGTGAGCTTTTCTGCTTTGAACATGAGCTCCACAGTTTGGTACCAAAACAAAAATAAAAATTCCTTCTTTAAACAAAGTATTCCTATACGATTTGATCACTAGTGTTCCTGGTAGTGTTGACATCAATTAGTCATACAGTTATTATAGTAACCCTCATGTTAGTAGTAGTATACTATAAGTATTGTACAAAGAGGTGTTGTGAAGTACACTTACCGCACTACTGCACGAGATGTCTTTCACCTTGAGCCAGGCGAGGTCCAGCGTTCCTTCTCCTTTATAGCAAGACTGCAGCCTGTCTTTGATTCGTTCATTGATTTCTTTCAAAGTGAACACACACAGTGCAGACTCCTGAGATGACTCCTTGGGCCTTCTCTTTTGACCTTTGGAAAAGACGGCATAAAGAATGTCATCGTCCGGCCCCACGCCCAGCGACCGTGCCAGGATAGATCCTGCCTTGGACAGGTAGGCAGCCTGCAGTAGGCGATACTCAACTCCATCCTTTATACAACCGAGTGGAACTTCGACGTACGAGTTAAAGGCTGTGTCGTCCTTGCAGAGTCGTACCAGTTTGGAAGTGTACACCTGTTCCCGTCCTGCTGATGATGACCCCGTCGTCGGGCCTCCTCCCATTTCAGGCTGCAACGTGAGAAAATACACAAAGTTTCCACTGCTAAAACCATAGACATAATAAATGTCAAAGTCTGGTACCACTGTAAAAGTGTCTGAAGGAATCTTAATCATAGAGGCAACAAATTCATCATGGAAGACGTAGGCAAACATCCCGTCCTCCTCAGAGTTACGGGTGAGCTTACGACTGGAAATTGTTGGGAAGTACTCCGGTCGTCCGTCAACAGCTGTAGCCACGAACAGCTTATCAGGTGAGGCGTCGCCGTAAGACACAATGACTCCGAACACGGAGCCGCTCTCGTTGACGCCAGAGAGGTAGTGTTCTTTTTTATGGAAGGGCTCTCCAAGCTTAAAGAGATCATCCAGGCGAAGCAGTTTGCAAATACCCTGGTAGAGGCTGCCACAGGCCAGCAGCCGGTTCTCACGGTAGTCCATGAGCAGCATCTTGTTGACATTATTGGTCAACGTTAGCGGTTCGCTACAAGGCTGGACAATACGAGGCGGGTAACAGTTCCGGTTATCCTCATCTGGACCCGTCTGATGTGACACCTGTACTTCCAGCCCAGGTGACAGTTTGTAGATGCGATTCACTGCCCCAAGGTACACATTCCCATTTCTGCGATCCACAGCTAGGTGGTTAAAGGTCCATTCGGGGTTTTCAGCCCGGAACGTACTGTATTCCTCATGTATTCTGGATGCCGCTGAAGGCTGTTGGGGCCTGGTAGCCTCTAGGGGAACCAACAAAACAATGATGCAGCAAGAAAAAGTTAAAAAGTTCCATCTTCTGTTGAGGGAAGCCATTGTCCTGGTGCGATATGGGAAAAGCGTCTCGGTCCACTGCTCACCACCCGTATTCAATATCAGTATTTTGTCTTCTCATAAAGTTGGGGACATTCTGTACCTGCACAGTGAGAAATAACAGAAAAGCATTAGCATTACATGATATTAGCTTGGACAACAATAGAGCTAGATTCTACACATCACGTGATGGAAGACAAATTATTAAAGTCACAGGATGGTTTTCCAGCATGAGTAATTACACCGAGATGGAAAAGGGCTCTCTGGGAGCTGACAGTTGGCATGAATGGATGCCATTCTCAATGGGCCCCAGGAGTTAACAGCAAGCATGGGCACAATTTCTCTGCCTGTGCCACACCTCACAGCCGGACCTCTGGCCCTCTAATTGATTTTCCCCTCCGTGTGCGATTTGCATGGTTTGCCGATTTTTCCCATCTCTCCAGATAGCACAGCTCACCTGCTGACACAGCTGAAGAGGTGGCAGGGCTCTCTGATATAGCCATGACTGCACTGTTTATGAGCAGCGGTGAACCACAGAGCCAATTAAAAGAAACTGTTAAAAGTTGTCCAAAGACGGGGATACAAAGAACACGACTGTTTTTCCCCAGTTAATTGGGTAACTGTTGGCCCATGTCTGTGGTCTGCAAATTAAACTGTTAAAAATGGAGCTCACGTACATTCATACGCAGTGCAGTCTTGTATTCATACCTTGTACTTTGACCAAGCCGCCGTTGTACGCTACGCTTGCTCTTAAGTGCTGTGGCTCGCAGCAGATGTGAAAATCACTGCTTAGCATTTGTAGTGGGCATTAAGACGTTATACAGAGTGAAGGGTATGGACTTCACTGTAATGATTAGCCATTGAAAGTGAAAGTAGAGACGCACAGAGGGTGGGAGAGTTAGCCCACTCAGGAGCACAGAATAATGAAGGGGTCAAAACGCATTCCATTCTATGTGAGAACGGTCTTACTGTAACCGAGCTGGATGTGTATGGAATCAAATGGTTGGAAACACGGCAGCATGTGTAATCTAAGCAGTGGGGGATAATGTACTCTGATAGGAAACTGTAGCGCACAACCACTTCACGTTCCTGCGGCAGGTATCCTTTACTAGCGATTACATTTAAAGAGAAAGAGAAAAAGAAAACATGCATGGAGGAAAGGGAGGTGTTGCAAAACTGAATGAAAACACTCTGACCCTTTGCAACACTTGTGCCTTACAGCTACAGCACATGCAGTAACATCACTTATTCAAACACTCCAAATGTCCACACAGTTGACAAGTTTTCTGTGACTGGTTAGGCGTTAGGACCAAGTATTCTTGCCAATCCCTGCAAGTAAAATACTTTTAAACCATCTAGCAATGGGCTATTACAGCTAACAGTAAACATTTTACAATGTTATCTAATGTGCTCTAAAAGTTGTCTCAAAGTTACCAAAAAACATCCTTGTAGAAATGCACATATAATGTTTTTGTAACATGTCAAAAACGTTAAGTTGTTAATTGAAATTTATTTTTAAAGAATTAAAAAAAAATGCATTCACCCAAAACAAAAAAAAACTGAAACTGAAAAAAACTGGATAAAATTATATTTCTTTGTTACATGATGCAAACATTAGAGAAACATTCATGTAACTTAAAACTATTATCAACAAAGCTGCAAGGTCATCCAAAAAATAGTCTTATCTAGCCAGACTCTTCCCATAGGTTCCTTTAGAATATTTCCAGTTGGCCACGTTTCAGACGTCCCAGTATCTTGAACAGGAAACATGAGTTGACCTCCAGGCCAGAGACGCTCTAACTGGGGCCAGTGGAGAGACACCCAGCATGCTGACAAGCTTTTGGAAAGCTTCCTCGCAACGCACACACAGACCAGAGACCGCATGCTGAGTAGCCACATCAAAGACTGCTAATGAATTCATGTTTAATACCACACACAAGCAGCATCTCTGGGAAATTGAGGAAACAACACATTTAGGCTTTAGACTGTGTGTGTGTGTGTGTGTGTGTGTGTGTGTGTGTTCGCTTGATAAATAATTGGATATTCATGCTTCTCACTCAAGTTGTTTTGTCTTTCTTGCATTCGACTGCCACAGAGGAAGTCTCACTTGATGCATTTTCTGTTGTCATTTCATAAACTGACAGAAATATCACAGTAGTGGCGATAAAAATGTATAATTTGCTGCATTTTTTTTTTTAAGCGGCAGCACAACGGACTACAGCTGAAAATATTTGTGTCTGTGAAAAGAACACGGATGTTTTGATTTCACTCTGCTGTGTGTTACATGTAAAATGGTTGACAGAAGACCTCAAATTCAGGCCAGGAACGTTTCCTAAGTATCACTGATGCCAAATGAGAGCATTTGTGTGTTTGCATGCCGTCTAGTGATGGTTCATTTAAGGTTTAAAAGCAGACAATTGCAAGCCTTCCTAAACGAATAAACAATAAAATTAAACCATTAACTGAGTTATGAATTACCGGACTGTATTAATGAGTCTCTACTGCCCTGTTCAGCCTCGATTTTGACATTTATGGTTTTCCGGATAAAATATCCTATAATTGCCACCAAACACTGTAAACATTGTATACTGGGCATCACTATGGCAGCGTCAGTTGACGCCAGGCTGTCTAAATCTTAGCTTCAAGTGTGTGTGTGTGTGTGTGTGTTGGGGGGGGCAGTTACTACTTTCATAATATATATACACATTTGCAATTCAAGTGAAATCACAAGACATTTGAGTGTCAAATGAGGTCAAGTCAAAGTTACCACTAGATGGATGCCCTGATTTTCAAAAACAGCCCAACAAACCAATAATCGCAGATTTCGTAGCACTAAATGAAGCCTGAGTGTTTAACTAGAGCCTGTCCAGGCCTTGCAAACACTCGACCTTGAATCAGATCAAGTGTGTGTGTTTTTTTTGTGGAGGGTGGGGTTGGGGGGGTTCAAGGGCATCCGTACAATCACAGATTTATCCTCACTGATCTAAGAGCATTATCTCCCAACAGTGCAATTCAACTTTGATTACTGCGTGTCGCAAGTGCACACACGCAAAATCTCGCCCACGCAGACACTCGCGCATACGCGCAGACGCTTGCGCACACAGCCTCCTGTTCAACTTTAATTAGTACAGGCTTCACTTCTCATCCCTCGTGGACAGATGGAGGGATTCATCCCTGATGTGGGTCTGGAGGAAAGGGTGACAGAAGGATGGCAGGAAGGAAAGAGTGGTGTTTACACACGGAGCACAAACAGATAAAGGTTTTAATTATCTACAGCCTCCCAGAGGGTCAAGAGGCTCCGCCCACCGTAACCTAATGGGACCTACGGATGCCTGGGAGAGACCAATTGAAAGGGCGCAATCTATGCAAATAATGTATGTGTAATGCAATTAATTACCAGTGTCAATCAAAATGACAAAAAGACAATGGATTAAAACAACTAATTTACATTTAAGCATATTAGACTTGAAAAAGTTGTTTCTGTGTAAATGTGTGTTTTTTCTGACTAGTCACAAATTTATAGAACTATATGGACTGAAGCACTAAGTTACGAATCACGTAACTATGGGTGACTTTTTAAACAATTTAAACAATATATAGAGATTCACTAAGGTACAAACATTAATATGGAATGTCATTTTCTATTACTATCTGCAAATCTTTTTGTGGGGGTTAAGACACACCCACCACAGTCTGTATGTCCTGAGGTGAATGTACCACAAACATCACAAATAATACACCAGCTGCAATATTCATATGCTGTTATTGTATTATTCTGAATGTTTTAATGCTAGAATTGGATTGTGAACTGCTATCTGATTACTTGGGGTTTGAAACTCACTGTTATTTACAGAATTCATCAGCACAACAGCTCCAGCGCTGTGGCATTTCAAAGCGATGGACCGAGCCCAACACCGGTCAGACAAATCCACTGGATCTGAGAGACATGTTGACATCTGCCTGTCCTCTTTCTCTGCTGCTGTCTCTCTTATTTTCTCCTCCTTTCTATTTCCTCCCTCACTCTGATCTGAGGGACTGTAATCCTCCACAGCAGCTCCCGGTTCAAACAGACTTGCTCTCTCTCTTGCTCTCTACACACAAACAAAATATGTTTTCATGTTTTATGGGGACATTCCATAGACCTGGTTTTTATACTGTACAAACTGTATATTCTATCCCCCCACACTAGCCAAACTCCTAAACCTTCCCATTACTAGAAACCATTTTAGATCATTAAAAACAATCATTTTGTTTTATTTCATACATACACCACTCACACACACACACCACTCACACACACACCACTCACACACTCACACACACCTTCCCATTATCCACCAACTGCATTGTGACCCTATACACATCATTAAAAAGTCTGGGGTCTTATTCGAAGTTTAAAATATGTTTGGCGAGTTTGCTGCCTTGCTGCCTTGAGACACGTGTCTCCTGTCGACTTCTCCACTGGCTCATAAACACACAAACACTTCACGCCGCGCAGACCCACATGCAAAAATAGACACATACAGCCTGGTGATCGGCCAACAAGCACCAGAACAAACATTTTCTCTCCACTTTCTCCATCTCGGCTAAGTCGACACCCTCTCTCTATCTGTGCTGATGGCCGATGTGTTGACTGGACGCTGTCTCCACAGACAGAGATGCATTGACGCCATTAAGGGACCTGTAGGTTGCTAATCTTCATTGTTGGTATCTTGTTATTAGGTTAAACTTGGAGCTGCTTCCTGTCGCTGCCTGACGTCTCCGGCTCACCATATAAACAAACGTCTTATTTGTCGTTCATTACTACGGCTAAATGAGGCTTGTGTTCGATTTAACGAGATCAGAGGAAGGCCACGTAATGGTGACCAATGTGTGTAAGTAACCTGCCTGTGATTGGATGGGAAAATGACACATCCTTCAGAATAATTACGGGAATATACGTCATACTAGAGGCTTCAATGCATGCTTTTTACATTAGAAAGACGATAAGATTACACTGATCATACATGATTGTATGTGCGTTTTAGACAATGTAAAGTATTTCTATTGAGATATTGATAATATAATTGGTCAGAAAATGTCCCATAATACATAATATGCTTTGACACCCTAAATAAAAACACAACATTGTTTTATAGCACTGCAGAAATTGATATAATATTGTATTGTGAGGGTTTGTACTGACTCAACCCTCTCATGCATCAATTATTCATGCTTGACAAAATTATTTATGCTCAACAAACCAACCATGTGTCTCTCAGACTTTCAGATGCCCCGGCCCACCTGATGCAGAGCTTGTGGACAAATCAGGTCTTGTGACTTTCACCCGAAGGACCTCACTATCAGTCCTAACACGTCTCATGATCCCTCTCTCCACAGGAGACGGGAGCAACTAAAATTCACCCTCGGCTTCTGTCAGTCTCACCACATTAGACCTGAATACTGAAACTTTTATACGCTCTTATCCTGCTGTTCTCTTATGCTCTCTCTCTCTCTCTCTCTCTCTCTTTCTCTCTCTCCCACACACTCACTCACACTCTTTCTCTCTCTTTCTTTCTCTTTCTCCCACACACTCACTCACACTCTCTCTCTCTCTCTCTCTCTCTCTCTCTCTCTCTCTTTCTCTCTCTCCTTGTTCTGTGAACTTTCTCCATAACTCCTTGATTAGTTTTCAAAGACAGTCATGAGAGGTCACCACTCAGAGGATGTCTTATTTATGATCCAAACACTTGCTGCGAGACGATTTAAGATGCTGTGCATTCAAGACATTAGCCACCTCCAGTCTGAATGTATTCACACACACAAATACTGTATGAGGTTTCATAAACACAGACTGTAGAGCACCACATGAAAATATCACCACACACACACACACACACACACACACACACACACACACAGTACAACAGTGCTGGCTCATCAAACACCCATAATCACCGCACATATACTGCACACACACACACACACGTATGCACCCCCCACACACACCCGCCCCATCTTTTTACCAAAGCAATCCTGAGGCATTTCAGAGCCACTGATGCCGGTAATAAATCAGAGATCATAAAAGTTCATTTCCCGCCCAGCACAGTCAGTAACACAGTGCTGGTGTGCGCTGGGTCGACTGGGGGCGGAGACTGGAGCTGATTGACTGTCATCAATAAACGTCACGTTACATCAACTGCTGGAAAGATGTTTACAGGCCTGAGGTGTTGATAAATGCCTCTCTGAGGCACCTCATCTGAGCTCAGCTCTGCCTTTCGTAATTCATTTCCTGAGAAAGTGTTCCTTGTTTTCTTTACAAACGCTTTCAGATAAGCGAAGCAACTGTTTTAGCTCAAGGGCAAATTGCCACAGTCAAATGACAACCAAATAATGCAGGAAGAAAGAGTTACATGTAAAAAGATAGATGCAATCTTTAAAACCAACAGCTTACATCAGGACAGACAATAGTGACATTTATTTATATGTCAAACACATCTATCCATCCATCTATCAGCATATACTCAAACTATAACAGGTGAGATTGTGTTCAATGGTCTCGACCAAGATTAACTTCTTAGACATGAAAGCCTGATAATCACCAGATTTGTACTGATTATTATAAACCACTATATTGTTTTTATTTTCTGTTTGTGTTGGAGGGGTTTGGAATAATCTAAGGATTGGGGGTCTGACACACAAGACTGGATTCAGATGCGATAATCCAAATGTTAGTCTCACACACACACACACACACACACACACACACACAGCAGCAGTAAATATATGCATATATATTTTTCTCTATTCCACTTCTTACATTTTTTTCCAGCTTCTGTGCTGCATTAGCTAACTACAGCTAACCTTCGCATTGTCAATATAAGTATTTTTGTTCCTGTTTGATAAATTGCTTGTCAGTTGTCACTTTGGATAAAAGCTTCTGCGAAATGACAACATTTAAATGTCAAGCAGTTCATCCAAAAAGTAAATTCTATACTTATTTATTCAACCCACTTTAGAGCTATAATGTTTTTTTTAATAACACAAAACTGGCGTGCGTGTGGACGAAGAACTGTAACAAACCAAAAACCCAAAATATTACCCTCTCAGTAGCACTTCCTTTAAAATTTAGTTCTCTAAAAACAAATGTGTGCAGATTCAAAGACTAAAATAAATCACTGTCCTATTGAAGTCAACTGAAGACAGTGGAACGGGCTGGAAACACATTCTAATTGCCAGTGAGGCTGCAAAGCAAGATTTTAAAGAATCTGTCAGCGCTGCCTCCGTTTCAGGAGAAAAGCCATTTTCCTACCGACTCGCAAGTGATAAATCACCGTTCAACATTAACTGTGAGACCAAAGGGAAGGGCTGAGAGGAAGAGAGAATAGAGAAGAAAACTGTTATCCGAAAGGTCACAACAAAAAGCAACTAAAATCGTGCCTCTAGCGAAGAAAAAGTATTGCTTCTGTGTGTATTCCCACTTAGAATGAGGAGAGATGGGGCAAATAACACAGTTGTCAAAGTAGCGTGACAAGGTCAGGTGGTTTAATAACAAACAGGAACGAGGCGATGTGGCGCTATTGGTGCCCTGGGAAGGATAAACGTGACAGAATTCGACATGCTAAGCAACTAGATTTGCTCTCCACCAAATTATATGACCATTAAATACCCCACACTGACAGAAAATGAAAGGGTTTTTATAACAGCATTATAGCGATGATAACATGCTGAGTGCAGTCGATTTCTACTTATGTCGAGACTTAAGAAGCTATTCTAACGCCGTATTATTATGACAACCACAGTTATTAAATAACATATGAAGAGGTAAAGAAATGACTCAGACAGTTTAAGTTTAATTTCATCAATATTTCCCAATGAATGAGTCATTAGTAAACAGCAAACACACACATTGTCTAAGATTGGGATGTAAAATCACAATGGTAAGTCTTTACAACCCAGACACCCGGTTTATAAAGCCGTCTGAGTGGTGTACACAAAAGCAAATACATCCCACAAACCATTGCAGTGTCTGGTCTATGCTTTCTCTAGTCACACAGACAAAGGGGTGGGATCGCTCCTCAATGCCACCATTCAAGTGCTGGTGACAATGACACTTGCATTAGCACACACACACACACACACGTCAAATGTAGCGCAAGTGAAGATTTCACACCGTTAACGGCCCGGAGGCAAACCGTCATGTGCGTCACATGAAGAGATAATGAAGAACTCAACACACAGAAGTTTCTTTGATGAGGTTTAAATATGATATACTGACTTCAATCCACAGAAAAATAATGCATGCGCGCGCACACACACACGCATACGGGCATTAGACTTCAGCACAGATGAGCTATTGTCCACAACCGCGAGATTACACACTGCTCAAGCGACGCGAGCGGCTACATGAACGCATGCAGATGAGCCTCATCAACATGCATTTTATACAAATCGCATGGAAATGCGCAGGCTTTGCGCGCTGCCCCGTGGATGCTGGCGGAGTCACTTCCTGAACTTTGCCACAACTTTCTTAAGGAACGAGCAGCGCTCAGCCTTCTGCTCCTGGACGGATGCCAGCGTTCCTCTCCTACTCATCTGCGTGCAGGAGTCAAGGCATAAAGATAGGGCGCTATCCTGTTTTCTATTTACCTTCCTCCCTCGCTCTGTTTGTCAGAGCCCTCGGCGTAAACACGGGAGGGCTTTCAGCGGGGGCTCCTGTGGTTTGGGATGAAGAATTGTAATCCGGTCCCCTTTTCTTTCTCTTTCTTTCCCTCTCTGCGGTTGGTCAGGCTGTTTAGTTTTGATTTTTTACACGCTTAAGCGCATCACAACTCTTAGGTGAGTGAATTCACCCCCTCAGGCTCTCACGCCAAGGGTTCAGGGTGTGACCGCTTGGCTGAACTCTGCAACCTAAATCACACAGACGCCGGAAAAGTGGAAATAACCTGCCTGTAGCTCGAGTGTTTACCTCTATCTTTACCAAGATGCACTGCAACGAAAGAGGCGGACGTGAATCTATCAGACAAGATTGTAACGTAGCCTTCTTTTGCGCTCACCATGCCAAATAAAATTACTTATGAAAAGTGCCCAGTAAGGGCTTGAAAACCCTTATCTTAAAGTCTGTGGAAAAATGTAGGATGGCAAGGACGCAAACCACGGCTGCACAGAATCACTCAGCAGCTGTAATTTCCTGTCAGCATGCCAGGAAAAATGCCAGTTGGAAATTATACAACACTATTGAAAACTTAAATAAGCCATAGCTAACATCATAACTAACAGAAAACATTAACCAACGTTCCCAAAATGTTCTTTAAAAGTTCTGTCAAAGTTCTTGCAATACCCACATCGGTGTCATACTCACTAGCGCCCTCTAGCCCCCGCTGCAGTTGTGATTTGTGTGTGTGTGTGTGTGTGTGTGTATGTGTGTGTGTGTGTGTAAACATTAAGAGGGATAATGGAGCTAAAAAGTCATGTTTCCATGGGAACCCTTATAGATGTGAGTGGGTGGCAGAGGGACTGATGCTGGCTGATACACAGAGATGTGTAATGCACAGAAAACATGAACAAACGAACCCAACATGCACA
Source organism: Yasuhikotakia modesta (assembly GCA_036877545.1). Lineage (NCBI taxonomy): Eukaryota > Metazoa > Chordata > Actinopteri > Cypriniformes > Botiidae > Yasuhikotakia > Yasuhikotakia modesta. The sequence continues at coordinate 13,820 of JBAJNP010011091.1, forward strand.
CATTTGTGCACAGACTGCATACTGCAGACACACACAAGTCTGAATGTGTGTGTGTTAAACAATGGAGATGTTGACATGGTTGCAGTTTGTCAAACGAATGCATCTGTGCCTGCAGGAACCAAGAGACTGCATAACTGCAAAACAGTTTGTTGTCTAGCCTTAGTGTTCACTGACAAGGCGAATTAAACCCTACCCTCATATCTCAGAATGTACCAAACGTCAAACATCCCGAGGTTTCTCATCTGAGAAAAAATGCTAAACAGAGTCAAGCTAACATCAACAGGAAGCTGACTCATCTTAAAACGCCAATACATTCTCAGGCAGGGTCAGGGACACCTTATTCCGCTTAAAACGCATTAAATGGCCTAATGGAAAATGCTAAACGCAATAAACAAACCACTGAAAAGGACGTCAATGGAGTCAAATAAATGCTAAGTACTTTATATATTGATGTTACTTGTAAAATCTAACATTAAATCAGATCTAGTGGGTATAAAAAGCTTCAAGTTTCCTAACCACAACTATGTAGTAACCTAAATATAAAAAACTAGCATTGAAAGATTGGACTATTATAAAGGGTTCTATTGTTTTTACAGGAATCACGTTTAAAAGCTGTACACATTTCCCGCAGTGGTAAAACAGGGACTATAATATAATACTTGTATCAGATAAGCTGGGCATCTCTGACAGTAAGGTCCCTCACAAAAGTAATAAGACACGCAAACCTGTCTGTGGTTTTCAAATCATTTCATGCATCTGAAACAAAACTAATTTATTACCTGTCACACATGGCTTAACACAAGCCGGCGCACACGGATGTTGTTGTTTTTTTCCCTCTTTTCAATATAATCCTCCTGACCTAACTCCTGGGAATATCTGCATTCTGTAGGAAAAACACTGCGGCATGGCGTCCGTTCTGCTCTCTTTCCTGAGGTATTACTGAAACTATTTTGTAATCATGTCATGCCGCAGAGAGGTCACATTAAATCACCAATTACTTGTTCAGTCAGTCAATCATAACAATAATGACCTTCAAAATTTAGCTACTTGCCAATTAGCACATGCCTTCCTTCCTAAAGCCCCCACAGTGCATTTAATACAGGGAAAGCCACCCTTAATCCACTGGAGAATTAATAGCATCCCAGCAAACAGAAAACATTCTCAGAACATTGATTAACGTTCTCTAAAAGTTCTTGCAGTAACAATAGAAGAATGTTTTTAATGTGATGTGTATATCAAAAACATTATCCTTAAATAGTTAATGTACTTACAAATATGGAATTGAACTTGTTTAATTTAACTTTCTTAAACAAAAACAAATACACAAAAAAATGTTATTTTATAAGTTCTATAAACTTTCAAAATGTCCCTTTTAAACATTTTGTCTTAAACAACCAAGGGTCACTAGCCCATATCTTTACCACTAATCTGAGATGCATGTATGCACAAAGGCTAATGCTAGCATGTAAAACATTTAGCAGCTGTAACATCAACGCAAACCTTTTCTCACCCAGTATTTCTCTATTTGTGATCACTTCC